>JBBBDQ010001779.1:2500000-2640000 GCA_037127315.1 Ascarosepion bandense | reverse complement strand
CAACTCACGTCAAGACTACTGCAATACAATAAGTCATGGAATATTTATCCTATAATTCTCTCTCACTTTACTACTTTACTATTATTTTATTTATATATAAGCTCTTATAAAAGGAAAGGAAATATATAATATTCTGAAGAAGGTGCAAATAAACATTGAAATATGAACAAAAATTCTCATGACTGTTATTTGTTAATTAACTATTGATTAGTTAAAGGTATGTCTGAGTTTTAACTTTATTCTTTGTATTTCAAACTTCTTGCAGAACAATTTTAAAGCTTGCTTTGTTAGTTGACAAATATATGAAAGCAAGTCTGTTTCTTTTTTAATCCCATTTTCTTAAATATAAGTTTATTATTTTCAAGTTTTTATTTTTCTCTGGATAAATTAATTAATTGAATAAATTCAATTAATTTTACTGTATTTTTTATTATTTCAATCTTAATAGGATAAGTAAATCCACCTGATTTGATTAATTTGCTATTTTTTAAAATTTTCTTATTAAATTGTCAAAATACTTCCTCTAAAACACTTGGTGGTAAATGGAAACAAAAGACTGTTTTCAACAAGTCAAGATTACTATCATTTGTTAAAAAAGTGATTTTTCTTTTTGTTTTGCCCAATTTAACATCATTTTTAACTGCCAGGCATGAATGGCATACAAATCAGAACTCTAGAATAATATGGATTAGTATTGCTATTTTGTACAGACATTTGCTTGTATTGAAGATGCACATATGCAAAAACACTTTGTTGATTTGCTATCAATGAAAGTCGTCTGCATTGAAAGAGAATTTAATATTGATTGCTTAAAAAAGAAACTATGTTTTGTCGTCACAAATAATCTTTACTCTTCTTAAAAATGATTGTCTTTTTTTATTCTTCTTTTCCATTTTCAATAAGTTGCATTTTGTTGGTGAGTTGTGTAATGCAGGCATGTCAGATGTCCTTTTTTGTTGACAATTATTATTTTTTTATGTGCACTCCTCACTGCTTACACATTTCAACCATGTTTTATACTTTCTCATGTTGTCTTTTTTCAGTTTGTTAATGGAATACAAGAAGAAAAATCATGACAAACAATAAAAAGGTTAAAGATACTATAATTCAATTGATTTAATATTACCTACAATAAAAAAAATCAGTTGTCTATCCTAGTGAAAAAAAAGAAAGAAAAGAGTTTAGGAATTATTAATGTTTTTATGTTGTCTGTAGATTTTTCTCGAAATATTTCTCTTATATTTTGAAGGAAAATGAACAGCCAAATCTTTTTTTTATTACTCACCTCTATTCATTTTTTTCACAGTAACTGTTAAACTTATTAAAGTTATTTATTAAAAATTTGGGTGAAGAATTCTCTTGAATTCAACTGAAGAAATGTAAATCATTGCTTAATAACAAGAAGATTAAATCAAATAACTTGTTCTTTTAAAATTTAAAAAAAGGTAAAATACAAGAAGATGTAATTTATGTTGCTCCTCAGTCTCATATGTTTTTAAAAAATAAGATGTTCACAAATATTTTCAACAGCACCCTTTTTCTGGTTCTATGTATTCATAAAGAATTTTAATATATCACAATTGTTACACTTTTTCATCTTTACGTTATTCAATCTTTTGATATTTACCTCTTCATATTCAACTAGCAAGCCCATCTCTCTATGACTTTCTTCATCTTCATCCCCTTCTTTATTTTTATATACTTTCCTGACAGCTACATCCTCTAGGAATTTAAATGCAATGTCAATTCTCATTTCTTATCCACTTGACTCCAGTCCTTTCCACATCACCCCGTGTATCTTGTTCTTTTCCTTTCTCTCTACCTTTGCAACTGTCTTCACACCTGTGTTCCCATCTTTCCTTGCCTTTTCTCTGATATCCCTGTAACTCATTCGTCTTTCTCTTCACTATCCTCCTGTCTAAACTTTTACTCTCCCCCTGGACCCCATTTACCCAATTTCACTCACAAGGCTTGGGTCAATCCATGGTATGGTTTTCAAGCACTTTTCAATTCCTGCTCAAGTGTCGAAGTGCCTTACGGGCTATTCCTCAGTTCACTGACCTTTCTCGGCCTCAGAGGCACTTGTATCATGTATTAGTAGAGGGGGTGGCAACAAAGGACTCTCTACATGATCGTCTTGGTTTGTCGGTGGATGAGTCATGCTCGTTTTGGTCTTGGAACCCCGCGCTGAATTACCTCAACAACCCTGAGTTTTCACTTAGCTGGCAATTTATTCAGAACTTGTTATTCCTCAATGACAGGGCCTTCAAATGGAGCAGGGCAGATATGCCTGATTGTCATCGGTGTGACCTTGGTTTAGAAGAAACAGTTGCGCATGTTTTTACTATTGTCCTCAGGTGCACCTCTTTTGGGACTATGTTAGTAAGTTGATGGCTTTTATTGCGCCTGATATTCTTGTACCCATCGATTTTGCATACACGTGCAATATGTCGCTCTCATTTACTGGGGTGAAATGGATGGTGTTTCTCACATTGCTGCTGTAGCTCAAATGGTGATTTGAATGTCATGAAAGGAGGGAATCTTGTGATATGAGCATTATTCTTATCAGCATCTGATTAGCTTCTTTAAGCATCAGCTTAAGATAAAGATCAGATCTGATTGAAAGCGCTTGATATTGACAGATTTCAGCAAAAGGTGGGTAAATGTAGCAAGCCTGGTTCGCATGAATGGAGCCAGTCTTGATTTTCTTTTTTAAGTCCCTTATGGCACAGTGGGGTGGTTTCCTGTAAATCGCTCAATGGTTAAGTTAGTTGTCTTTTGTGTACCTAGTTAATGTTAACGAATGGGATCCTAGCATGTTCCTGGCTTTCTCTTTTGTTATGATCCAAGTTAAGATTTCCAGTTTTTGGAAGTTATTTGGGAATAAACAAAATTATTTTTTAAAGCTTTTTTTATTGAATGCTGTAGAAATATTTTTAGATTGGTCAATGAATTAGTAGATTATACATGTTCACATGAATATATACATAGACACACCACTTTGAATGAAATTGAAATGGACAATTGTGTTACAAGGGATAATTTCCCCTTCCACCTGTGTAACAGGAAAAAAAACAGCATTTTGAATTCATTTTTATAACTCCTGCATTTAAACTCAATATATTTTCTAATGAATCTAATATTTTAAATGAACAAACAATTTAGATTTGAAATGTGATCATACTGCTGTTGTGAACCAATGAATACTGAATTAGTATTTTATTTTAACTGCTTCCATATGTTTTACTCTGGTGCTTTCTACCCACAAATACTGGATTTTCCTTCAGCCTTTTGCTTACTAGTAAACAGTCAAACTAAAGATCCTTGTCCTTTCAGTCTAATCTCAAAGCTATCATGATGCAATAAAGAAAGTCTTTTATGTTAATTCTTTTTCTTTCTTATTTACTGTAACTGTTTCTTTAAATTTTCTTCTTTGTTTTATCATAACTTTTTTATTGTTATTGTTGATTCTCTTTATTTATTCAAATTGGTAATAGCAACAATAGTTACAATGGTATAGTTTATAGTTGAAGAGAATGTAATAGACTGAAATATAGGAATATCAATTTTTGAGAACATCTTGAAAAATTTATGGACAAAGGAATCAATATTTTTGAAAGATATCTATCTTAAGCCACAGTTACAACTACCGCTACAGTATCGTTGTTTGGCATCTGCATCGATAGCAAGAAATGGAATGATTAAAGAGGAGCATACAGAGTATTATGGGAATGAAAGGAATGGAAGAAAACAGACTGATGATTGAATATAGATTCAGGAAGGAGAAAGGAAGAAAGAGAGAGAGGAGGAGGAGGAGGGAGAGAAAATGGAGAGAAAGGGAAAGGGTAAAAATAAGAGAATGATAAATTGTTCAAGAGAAGAGAAAGAAGAAATAGAAATACATGGGAGGAGATCAATGTTACGATGTAAAGACACGGATAAAGGCTGAACAAAAAGAACTGAAAATAAAAAAGAGAGTAAGTGAAAGAGATAAAGTGTAAGTAGAGTATTTTAAAAGATTCATTCTGAAATTAACTTGCTTCTTAAAGTGCCCAGTTTAAAATGGGAAGATAAGGTCTGAATTTAAAAAAAGCTAAGGAAGAAAAACTTTTTCAAAATTGCCATGTCTCTTCAAAGTGCAGTTGATCATGCATCTCTACAGATACCCTTTTTTTTTTTTTTATAATCTGTGAGTTGTCATGCATTTGAGGGAAAGATAGTGATTTCCTGTTGGATTTCAGAATTTTCTTTCTATTAAACTATTTACCACCCAAGGCTAAAGATAGTTTTAAAAACTTTTTTTTTAAATTAAAAGAACAACCAATTCTGATACAAGAAAAATAAAGTGATAGACAGATTGAAAAAGAAACAGAAATAAAAGAATTTCAAGTAAGCAAAGAAGAATGAAAAGATGAGTGATGAACAAAAAAGAAACTAAGAAAAAAAGAAGAAATAAAAAGAAGGAAATTGGGGAATAAGTGATGGCAGAAAAAGAAGCATCTACCTCCTGAAATGATGTTAAATTTCAAGACAAAAAATAGAAAATGGAAAATGTATGATTATTGAAGGATTTTAATTTAAACTAGTAACATTATCCTTGTTATTTTTATAATTAAAGTCTTGAATATGTTCTGGCTGATTTTTCATGAAAAGTAATTTTTTTTTACAAAAGTTACTAAGAAATATGTCACTGAAAGTATTGTCTATTGCTAGCCACTAAATTTTACCATCTTTCTGGCAACATTTGAATTCCATGTTGGAAAAAAATGACACGTCTTTTGTGGCTAACCACAAGTTGATACATTTTTTGACATTTTCATAAGAATGAAAGTTCTGCTCAGCCAAGCTATGTGCCATCAAACAGAACAAGTGATAATTGGATGTGACAATGTCTGGTGTATATGGTGGGTGGATAGAACTTCCAATTTAAGTGTTTAAGTAGATTTTCACCAATTTTGAAACATATAGACTAGCATTGTCATGTTGAAAAATTTTGTCACGTCTCTGCTCATACAGTGGCTATTTTTTTTTGTCAGTGCATGAATTGTAGTCATGCTGTGAGGTTATGGTATAACTGGACAATTGTTTGACCTTATCCAGTCATTCCTTTCAAATTGCACAATGAAGGTAGCATTGAACGGACATGCCTCCTAATACTATCATATGAACACGGGTGTCTCTCAAGGCTCTATTCTAGGTCCTATGCTTTTCCTTATCTACATTAACAATCTTCCAGATGTAATAAAGATCCCAAGTAGGCATAAACACTTTATGACACTACAGTTTACTCTCACATTGATGAAAAATCTGCTGAGGCTGACAAAGCAAACCTCGCTGCTAAGCTTTGAAAAGGACCTCCGATTCATGGGGGACTGGGGTAAGGAATAACTCGTGAATTTTAATACTTCTAAAACAAAGCTGCTATCTATTAACCATCACAAACAATTGCTCCTACCCTCCATTAGCATGGATCAGGTTAGTCTCCCTGAAAGAAAAACACTGCGCCTCCTTGGCTTAACTCTGACAACAGACCTCAAATGGAATGAATATATAGAATCCATAGTTAAATTCACTGCTAAGAAAGTCAGTTCTCTGTGTATGGCCATGAAGTTTTTTCTGCCTGAAACAATCCTGCACATATATAAATCTACTATTTGCCCGTGCATTGAAGACTGTATCTGGTTGAGTGCTCCTGCTATCCACTTGGGTGTCCTTGACAAGATCCAATAGAGAATCTGTAATGTGATAGATCCCGACTTGGCAGCTTGGATGCAGTCACTTTCTCACCGACACAATGTAACTTTCCTGTGTCTCTTCTACAAATACTTTCACAGTTTCTGCTCTGATGAACTTAGCTCACTGGTGACCCCTACATATAAATTTACTCGAGCCACATAATTAGCAACTAGATCCCACCCTTTTACTGTGAAGCCAATAAATTATAAATGCAAATTCTACTCCCATAGCTTCTTTTCTTGCACTTCCTGCCTGTGGAATTCCCTTCCATTTACTTGTTTTCCCGACAACTATAATCTCCAAGAATTTAAATATAAAGTCAATAGTTATCTCCTATCTCACTAACCTGCATCGTCTCTCTCATGTTCCTTTCTCCTTCCACTCCACTCTCATCAATATTCTCATCCTTCTCTTATCCACTTCCTGACATCCCCTATAACCTGTCACTCTTTTCCATAACTTTCTCCCTATGTAACCCCCTGAAAAACAGTGACAGTAAAATGCCTTGCTTGGGGCAATATGATTATAAAAAAAAAATAGGAATCTCCCATGATGGTTTTGGTCAATTTGAGCAGCTCATAATAAACTACACCCAGCTGATCCCACCAAATTCAGAGCAGAAGCTTTGAACCATGGATATTGAGCTTCGTCACCAATGTTGATGCATGGGCGAGCTTACCCCATGATCTTTTACACTTAGGGTTATCATAGCGTATCCACTTTTCAGTGCCAGTCACGATACGATGCAAAAACCTTTTTTTTTCTGCTGTTGGGTAGTTGTTTACATGTGACAAGATGTTGTTTTCAACTCATAAAGCACTCAATGTCATTGCTTTTTAATTATTCCTTATGCTTTCAAACCTTTCAAAACTGTTGGGTGATGAACTCCTAATGATTCTGCAAATTCAGATTGCACCTGACATGAGTCTTCATGAAGTAATGCCTTTAATTCTTTGTCTTTAAACTTTTTTCAGTGTGCTGGAATGTTCTTATCTTCAACATCAAAATCATTATTTTTGAAGCTTCTAAACCAGTCTCTGCATGTTGTTTCTAACAGAGTATGGTCACCGTAAGTCTCAACAAGAATCCTATGTGCTTCAGCTGCAGATTCCTGTTGAATAAAGTAGTGCAGTAAAATTTCCCACAAACACTTTCATTGGCATGAAATTTAACACATTTAATGCTATGAAAAACAAAGTTGCTTACACTTCAGCAAAATTACATATATTGAATTTCAAGCGTGCTTATAGTTCTTCCTTTATAAGTGTGTTACCATCTGAAATGCCATCTGTTGGAAAACAGTGAGAATTTATTCAAGGTCCTAATATAATTCTTATTATCATGAGCTGCATCCAATGGCATTTTCTCAAATTTAAGTAGAACCTTTTATTATGTTTAAAACATACTTCATTTTTTTTGCTATGTTCAGCACTTATTAACTTGAGATATGATAGATAATGCTTTTTATAACTGCCTGCAAGCCACATAATATTTAATGAAGGCTGGAGAGTACACCATCTGAAATGTAATGAAAACAAACAACACATATAAGGGTATTAGTCTGAAAGAGATAATTGATGTCTTAAAGTTGCTAAGATACACAATGTGAAAAATAAAATGAGAAAGAAGAGAATAAGGAAAGAAAATGCACTGATAGAAAAGAAAGAAATGAAAGAGATCAAGAATTGAAGAGAGGAAGTTGGTGAATGAACAAGAGTAAAAGTTAGGAGAAAGAGAAAGAGTGAAAGAAAAGGGGACAAAAGAAAGAGAGAGTGAGAAACTGAAAACAAGTGGTCAAAGGGGAAAGAGTATATGAAGATGCATGAAATGTGAGGAAGCAAAAGTTCAAATAGGCAACTCCTGGCAGGGTTAGGGTTAGGGCTGCAAATGCATATTTATTTTTGCTTTCTTTCTTTTCATCTTGCTTCTCTCACTTCTCTTTTTTTGACCAGAACTTACTCCATCATCAATTAGAAAGTGCAAACTTGGGAGATGGGGGAGGGTGGAATATGTGCTTCTGATTAATTATCTGCTAACATTTATAATATCTAATTATTCAACACTCTTATGGCTGAATTGTGTGATTGGACGTTAAAAAATATGAAAATGGTTTTGTGATAATAAAAACCATCCAGGGAAGAGGTGAAACGATATATATATATATATATATATATATATATATATATATATATATATAGAGAGAGAGTGAGAGAGAGAGAGAGAGAGAGAGAGTTAAAAAAAACTGGGTGGAGATTCATGAAGAGAATTTATGTTGAAATAAGGGGGGGAAATACACACACACACACACACGCACACACAAAGATGAAAACAGAGACTATGAGAAAAGGAAGGAAGAGATGGTGAGAGTAGTTTATAAAAAGAAGGAAAGCAAGTAAAAGATATTAAAGAAGAAAGTTGGAGAAAATGGTGAAAAGGCAAAGAGATCTGAATGAAAAGAGAAAAGACAAAAAAAGACATAAAGAGGATGAAAGAGGGGAGTAAAGATCGAGAAAAAAAGAAAATAAGTAAGAGAGTAGAAAGGTTTCAAAAGAGAGACTTCAAGATAAAAAAAAAATCAATAAGAAAAGGAAAAAGTGAGTGAGTGTGCTGTGAAGAGATGAAAAAGATATAAAAATTTTTTTCTACAAAAACCAAGCTCCTGTGCCAAACGCAAAAACTTAGTAGAATTAGCAAGCCATTAATAGACACAAAATTGTAAAACACAAGACAACCACTGCATAAAATTTTAAAAAGAAAAATAGTTTTATTTACTGTTTACAATTATAAAAAAAAAATGATAGAAACAAAATTTCCATTGTGCACCTATTAGGACATAGTAACAATTTATGATAAGGAATTACAAGCAAAAAATGGGGAAAAATTACAGCTTGGAGAAAAAACAAGGATTTTCAAAAATGATGAAAAGAGAAAACAATAAAAAAAACTATAAACTAAAGTGCAACCACCAAACAAAAAACAAAAAGACCTCCATGCAAATTTCCCAATGATCATATCTGAGACACAGTATTTTTTAAGGCCCTTTTTACACACACAGTTTGTTCTCTAGAAAATTTCTCAGAAATCTTTTCATTTCAGGCTGTCCAACCTCAGGAGAATTTTCACTGGAACTTCCAATTTCCTTAGTCTCTTAGTGGCTGGTTGTTAACAGAGCCTTCTTGATGTTCTCTTGATGTCAATGTCGTCTTTAATGTTAGCCTGCCTTCTTCCCTTGCTATAAAAAGGTTTTCTCTTCATATCTACTGGCCTGATTTATTCAAAAATTTAGGCTCACCTCTTCCCCACTATTGGGATGTTATTAGAGTTTGAGACCACATCTTTGATTGGTCAATATATACAAATATGCACCAAAATTTCCTTTGTGTGCCTATTAAGGCAGGATAACTATTTATGATAAAGGATCACTAGTAAAAAATGGGAGAAAAAATTACAACTCAGGAAAATGCAAGGATTTTTAAAAATGACAAAACAAGAAAACAATAAGGCAGTAAAAAACAAAGATGTAATCACCATCAAGGAAAAACAAAAAGACCTACTTGCAAGTTGACCCAATGATAACCTCTTTAGGTCTAGTGTCAATTGTTATATACCTATCATATTCTTATAATCTTCACTTCTTACTTTTACCCCTTACTAGTCCTGGCTATGACGATAAATCACACCCACTAGCATGTCCTCTGATTAAGAGATTGGAGGTTTGATTTGAAGAGCATGAAAACACCTATTAATTGCTGTTGTTCCAAGGTCTACCCTGATCCAGTGTGGTAGAACCTGTTGGGGTCCCAGCTATGGGCAAATAGTGAACACACAAACAAAAACAAAACATAATGAAATTATAAAAATAAATTTTTATAGTAAAAATACCAACAATATATTTTTAACTCAAAATTTACCAACAATATATATATATATATATATATATATATATATACTGTTTAATTTAATTACTTTAATTACTTAGTTTCTGGTCATAATAAGATTAGACCAGTACACATTTTTTTTAATCATATCACCCGGTGGTAACGCCACTGATATGCAGGGGGCTACATTGGAGTGAAAGGATTAGAAAAGAGAAAGCCGGAAACCACATCCTAAACAGGGAACAAGGGATGAGTCTCTTCGCCTATTCAATAGACGTGGGTGGAGTATGAACCGGGTGATAGTTTAGTCTATCTACTCCAATTGAAAAAAAAACAAGTGAGAAGATTGGAAAAGAGAAAACTGGAAACCGCATCCTAAACCGGAAACAAGAGATGAGCCTCTTCACCTTTTCAATAGATGTGGGTGGAGTGTGAACCGGGCGATAGTTTAGTCTATCTACTCCAATTGAAAAAAAAAAAAAGTGAGAAGATTAGAAAAGAGAAAACCGGAAACCGCATCCTAAACAGGAAACAAGGGATGAGCCTCTTTGCCTGTTCAATAGACGTGGGTAGAGTGGGAACCGGACGATAGTTTAGAATATCTACTCCAGTTGAAAAAAAAAAGTGAGAAGATTGGAAAAGAGAAAACCGGAAACCACATCCTAAACAGGAAACAAGGGATGAGCCTCTTCACCTGTTCAATAGACATGGGTGGAGTGTGAACCGGGTGATAGTTTAGTCTATCTACTCCAATTGAAAAAAAAGAAAAAAGTGAGAAGATTGGAAAAGAGAAAACCGGAAACCACATCCTAAACAGGAAACAAGGGATGAGCCTCTTGGCCTGTTCAATAGACATGGGTGGAGTGTGAACTGGGCGATAGTTTAGTCTATCTACTCCAATTGGAAAAAAAAAAAAAGTGAGAAGATTGGAAAAGAGAAAACCGGAAATCGCATCCTAAACAGGAAACAAGGGATGAGCCTCTTGGCCTGTTCAATAGACATGGGTGGAGTGTGAACCGGGCGATAGTTTAGTCTATCTACTCCAATTGGAAAAAAAAAAAAAAGTGAGAAGATTGGAAAAGAGAAAACCGGAAATCGCATCCTAAACAGGAAACAAGGGATGAGCCTCTTCATCTGTTCAATAGATGTGCGTGGAGTGTGAACCGGGTGATAGTTGTATTAAAAAGTGTTCAATGCACTTTCATTGTAGAACTTTTAAATATTTTCCATTTGTAAACGAGTTATTATGCGACTTAGGTTTCTACCATGAGTCGTGTCTTCATGCGATTTGCAATAACTGATTTTACTGTTTATCTCTTTTTTTTTTTTTGAAGAATGCTCACGTAACAGTGTTTATTTTTTTGAATGCTCACATGGCAGGGAACTTTGGAACGTGCAATTTTTAAAGTTACAAGGAATTATGGTGTTTTCATACATGGCTGTATGAACCTAAGAGGTATTTTTTAGTATGGTTACACTTAGTCATAATTTCTGTTCTTTCATTCAATAGTTCGTTTTTGTTTGGGAATAGTGTAATCTCTAAATTTTCTTCCAGGCACAGTCTACATATTTTGCCACCGTTGTAAGGCTTGGCTGCTTTTATTATACTCCACGTTATGACTGGGTCATTTCCATATTTTGATTTTAATTTCCATATGTGGCTAGCCAATTTTGTACAAACATTCACCTCATCTAGTAACTGTCTACCATTTGTGTCTCTTGGGCCTTTCTTTGGTTGAACTATAGTTAAGAAATAGACAAAATTATAGAAAGTTACTAGAAATTTATGAATCTGCTGGATTTATATGATAAGGTTTGTTACTGGTGATCCCTAATTTTTGTGAGATTTTATTTAAATTAGAAAGAAAGAAAATGAAGAGCAATTCCAGGAAACAAATTAACATTGATGTTGTTTGGAACTGGAAGTTTAAAAAATGAAGTATGAAGGAATGGTGGATTATAGGCACGTTATTAAATTATAATTTACTTGACAAACTTGATATGGTAAAATTATTAATCATACAACAGGGTAAACATAAAATTAAATTAAATATTATGCTGTTCTAAAAAATAAGTAGTATCTCATTTATTTATTCATAGACAGTAAAGTAAGAATATCTATATATTTTTATAAATTAGTAATGTCTTTTACAAAATTGGATAATTAAATATTGTACAGTTTATTAATATGCATATTTTTTCAGTTGTTAAATCTGCATATATAGAACTCCAACTTTAAATGAAAAAAATTTTTATGTATCATTTATTGAATAAATTAAGATTCCAATGGTTCTGAAATTATTTGCAGATTTAATCATGTCAAAATAAAACTGTGCAATTGTAGATATCTAGTTGGTTTTAAAACTTTTGAAATGGTGTCATGTGTTTTAAGGTTAGAAGTACTTCTGCTTTTACAGATAATTGCCTAAACATTTTAGCAGAAAAAAACACTTTTCAAGTTTTCAAAGAAATGGCACAGATATTTCATTAATACATAATGAAAATATCTGACAAATCTCAGACAGCCGAGAGAAATGAATCAATTTCAGGAATTGAATTCAGTGAAAATTGAATAATATTATTTTACAAACAATTTAATAAAAGATAAGGTAAGAACTTGTTATAAGGATGTTGTAGTTTTTTTGCTCAACAGTTATTAATGTTACTGAATATAAGTAAGTCAGTTGGTTGACTTCTAGGTTGAGAGTTTCTTGAAGGCTCCCTATTTTTTTGGTGCTACCATGCAGTAGGGGTGGGCACAACTCCTATACTTGGATTTCTCCACTTACCCTTGATCCTTCTCTGGGTATTGAACCCACAACTTCCTGCACAGTAGGTGAGCACTCTACTCTTGCACTACTAAATATAATTGCCAATAAAAGAATTAATAACTTTTTAAAATAAAAGAACAGCTGATATAATTTAGGCTATATTACATGACTCAAATGTTAGATCATGAAAAACAGAATTTAATCTCACCATTGTTTATCATGTAGGTGACTTCATAATATTGGCATTGTGAGACAATCACAGCATTTGGAACCATTGGGAAGTGTATGAAAAGTCTACAATCAGCTGACACAAGCAGTGTGAGGAAAATTGGGTAGACAAAATTTTTCAAAAGCCAACAATAGTTATGCTAGTACATTGGCATAAGTCCTCGACTAATAGATAAGAATAGCCTTGGTTGTTAACAAAACAAGAGAATCTATAAGTTACTAGAGGTGAAAACAAAAAGAAAAATGTGCAATGCAAAACTGACAACAATCAATGATATAATTAGTAGAATTCCTTTGGAATATTCACATCCATCAACACCTGGGCAGTTTGCCAACAGTTTATAAAAAAAAAGGCTAGATTGAACTTGAAAAGACTTAAATTGTTAACCAATTGTCCTTTTTGTGAATTGACTGTCAGAGAACTGTCAGTGAATTGTCTTTTTGACAGTTTGTTTGCACATGGTTGAAGGAACCCCCCTCCCACCCCTGATTGGTCATGCCTTCAGATGTGTAGCTGGACTCATCATGTTAGCCCAATTGCAGGTTGGTGAAGCCATTTAACCCATAGTTAGAGACTTTTAATTCAGAGTTCTCCTTCTCTTAGACTGGTTGCCACCCCAGGCTAAATGACCCAGTCTGTTCTATTATTTACCCATAGCTAGTGGGAAGGAGAGATGGATCCATACCTTTCCCAAGAGTATTCTTACATAAGTGAGTGTAACAAGTTCAACTGGAATTTGAACTCTACTCTCTGATTCCAAGCTACTATCCATTACTCCACCATGTCTCCTAAATAAAAAAAAAATTCAATAATTCATTTTCATATAGAAATAGATTTATTTTCTAGATATTAATTGGATAAAGCCGAGTTTTCAACAAGAAAGCATTCCCACAGCATTTTTCACTGAATGTCTAATTTTTAATTTTCATTGCCAATGTACTCAGCCCTGAACTGCATGGAATATTTTCATTTTTTTTTAAAATTTATCAACAACTTCAAGAATTTTAATTCAATTTAAGTATTGTATGTATATTCTATGTAGTGTCTCAGTTTTTCAATTTTCATTAATAAATATATAAGCTAAAACTATTTAGAAATTTAAAGCAAATTACTTACCTTACTTTGACCATCAAATCAATAATAAAAAGGCAAAAAAAATATATAAATAAAAAGTAAAAACAAAATGATAAACAACCTATTCTTTCTTTTCAGCTAGAGAGAAAATGAAAAATTGTTAAAAAATTATTAAAACTATTAATAATTTAAAGCTGATTTTTTTCTTGTAGGTTGGTGGGGTCCAGCCTTAAAAAAAAAAACTAATAAGAAATATTTTGTAACTATTCAAAAGACTTAATAGAAATTTGTAAATGATATTTCTGAATTTGTAAGAATTTCAAAGCAAAATTCTCACTCATCAATATATAAACAATTCATGATTTGATTTTATGTCAAAGCATAAAGTTGGCTAAGGATTAATCTCCAAACTTGTGTAAGGGGACAACAAGATAAAAAAGCAGGAAAGATACTAAAAGCAAACATTGCTACAAAGACTCAGAAGTTGTGGAGAGTCATGACTGCCCTGAGGAGACATGTCATATAAGAAAAAGTTACAATGTAGTATAAACTTGATTTTTATCAAATTGTAAGCAAGAAATAGTTCCAAATCAAGAAATAGTTCCAAATCAAGAAATATGGTAAAAGCAACAATTCATGTTTCCTTAAACATTGCTATTGTTGACAAAGGAATGTTTCCTTGAGACACAAATCAATAAGTAAATTTTTTATGTTTTGAAATATTTTCTAAAGATAACAATGTTTTTTGTTTACTATTGTAAAAGCTTTCACGAAAGTTGCTCTAATCACAACTAGTGATCCATCTTGCACTTCTACACTTCTTCATTGATGCTTTTAGTAATATTTTTGTAAAGACAAACCCTACATGACTATTTTGACCCCTTACAATTGTTGGGTGTTTCAAATTATGTATACAGAAAACATTTTTATGCATTTGTTAGAAGAAACTAGCTTACATTTAATAAATATAAATTAATTCTGAAGTGGCACTGAAAATGTAAAAAGTAATTTTCAAGCAACTAACAAACTTTTTAATCTGATTCTCCTTTCTAATAGAATAAACATCATATTTAGTAGATCAGTCAGTCAGTTAATTGCTGTATGTAATACATGCTTGGACAATCATGTCTCTCTGACTAGGCAGAAAATTTTCCTGCAGTAAGTTGCCATTACATTTTGTGTAGACTGGTTGCCAACCAAGGCTGTAGAACACAATCTGTCCTGTTATTCAATCCATAGCTGGAGGGAAAAGAAATAGATTCCTACCTTTCACAAGAATATTTGTGTGTAAGTGAATGAAACAAATTCAACTGGAATTCAAACACGGTTCTCCAATTTTCATTCAAGACCAATATCCATTACACCACAATTTAGTAGGTACATATGTTTTTTAAGGAGTGGAATTAATATCTATCGGTCTAGAAATCAAGAAGTCTCAGTACGTATCATCTCCTATTGGGGAGATATTTCCCTCTTGAGCAAGACGTTTTGATCTCTAGGCCAGTAGACAGTAATTTCATAGTTTAAAAAAAGCAAGCATGTCTCCTCAAATATATGTTTTTTTTTTGTTTTTTTTTAATCGTATCACCCCGAGCATGGCGGTAACACCAATGATGTGCAGGGGGCTGCGTAATAGTGAAAAGATTGGAAAAGAGAAAGCTGGAAACCACATCCTAAACAGGAAACAAGGGATGAGCCTCTTCACCTGTTCAATAGACGTGGATGGAGTGTGAACTGGGCGATAGTTAGATCTATCTACATGTATCCACTAAAAATAAATGTAAAGCCAATCATAGTTCTTAACAACCAAAATGTTTGTCCTTGTAGAAAACACCCAGTATGTAGAGATTGGGTTTGATAAGAAAATGTATACACACTTATATTACAAATAATAAAAATGTTTAATTTTGTAAATTTATTAGTTTTATTACAACTTATTATCACCTCCTCTCTTAGTATCAAGTCCGGTATACCTGGCAAAGTAAAATGGTAGCAGTTTTTGAAAATGATTTCAAGGAATAGCTAGTAGATTTTAACCCTGCCAAAATAAAACTGCTTTCATTTAATCATCATAGAGAACCTTTTTTGCTTTCCATCTGTATGGCTGATTCTAACCTCCAGGAACGAAAATCTTTGCTCCTTCTTAGGCTCACATTTTCCACTGACTAAGTGATTATATTGAATCAATGTATAGGTCTACTGCTAAGAATGTTCATTCACTGTGTTGTGCCAAATATTTTTTTCATTGGAGTCATCTTGCACATTTATAAATCTATCATTCATACATGCATTGAATATTGCTGCCATATCTATGTCTCAAGATTCTTGGAAAAAAATCAAAGAAAAGTCTGTAATATAATCGATCCTGAACTGACATCTGGACTTTCTCACTGCCATGATGTGACTTCCCTCTGTTATTTCTAGAAATATTTTCAAAGTAATTGTTCTGATGAGCTTTCTTCCTTGGTGTCTCCACTGTATGAATTTAAGTGTACAACGAGATTGGTAACTATGTTTCAACGCTTTTCTGTTAAAATAGCTAGATTAACCATATATTCTATTCTAATAATTTTTTCTTGCACTTCTCACTTGAGAAACTCTCTTCCAGTTTTTTACTTCCTTGCTACAAGCAATTTTCAAAGATTTAAATTCAGTTCCAGTCACCAATTTATGTCTTCTTAAATCTTGTTCAGTTATTGTCCTATCTTTTCACTAAAGTCTTCCCATTCTCTTTCACTCTCAGTAACACCCTTGTATCTTAGTGGCATTATCACCTTGAAATATTATGAAATAATTAAAAGAAAAAAAATGAGGAGTGATATTTTCAAAAAATATATAAGATATTTGATAAAGTGTGCATGCAATTTCAGTGACCTGTTGTCTTGAGAGATTGTATTTAAGATCTGGAGTCTAGTTTCATGACACAAAAGTAAATAAGAGAACTTAATAAAACATAGTAAAATCTGAATTTATTTAAAAAGAAACATACCAACTAACTTACAAATAATGACTAAAATATCTACCCTAAAATAAACACTCAAATTTGCAAGATACTAATTTAAGAAAACTGAAAACATTTATTTGCTTAATGATTAACGATTAAAATCTATAAATTAATGAAATTCAATTTTAGTGTTGTAACATTTAACATAAATAGAAATTCTTGTAGATATTCTAAAACACATTTCTCTCTTAAAGGATTTAATCTCTTTACTTACAATCATATAAATGTTAAAAGTATATATATATATATATATATATATATATATATATATAACAGGTAGATATAGGCATACATATGAGTATATATTGTAAAGGTTTGCCTATCATATCCTTTCTGGTTTTTTGAACAGGTGTAGTGGCTTATACTGTGTTCCCTGGTTCCTTTTAAATTGTTTTCATTCTCTTTCACTCCCAGTAGTTTCTTGTAGCTTAGTGGCATTATCACCTTCCTTAGGGTGAATTAATTAAAATATATATATATATATTATTAATTATTACTTTAGAACATGTGCAAACTACAAACTACTACAAAATTGTACATTTTGTTTCAACATTGAAAGAACAATGTTTCATCAGGTAGTTAATAATGATGGTAATAAATGTCTTATTGAGAAAAAATTTAAAAGACACCACTTTCCTTTATTTTTGGATACTTTTTTTTTGTATGAGATAAAAAGACATTAAAAAAGCAGGAAAGAGGGAAGAAAAGATCAAAAAATTAGATTAAAAATCAAGAAAAGGAAAAGAAAGAGGGAAGGGAAAGATACAGAAGAAATATAAGGTGAAGAGGAAAATAAGTGAGAAAATATAGAAAGAAATGAGCCAATGGAAATTGCTAAGAGAGAGAAATTTTAAATTTTGGCCAGAAGTGAATTGCTGACAGATATAGACATCGGTGACATATATATACATCTTTGTGAAAATTAACTGAAACAAAATGAATAATGTCTTCCTAGTATCTTTCACATGTTCCCTGATCATGCATATGTTATCTCTTGGTGTTGTTTTTCTCTTCTGATCACATTTTCCTTTACATTTTGAACTGATGGATCTAGTTTGTTTCTTTGCCTTGATGACACAACTGACAATTGAAAGGCTGACATTAACAATATCCAGCTTGCCAGTGTGTTCATGCAGTGTAAAAAATTTTGTAGGTTTCCTTGGAGTAACATCCATCATAAACAATGGCTGCAGGGCAGCTAATCAACTGTTGAGACAAAAGTGTCTGGGCATGATACAAATCTGATGCAATCACAATGGAGGTAATATTTTTCAAGGCCAAAGAAATTTCATCATACACCGCGGAAATAGATTCATATTACTGCAAACCACTACAAATGACCTAATCTGAGGAAATAATAGAAATTGATTACACCACATCACTTCTTCTTCTATATGCCCTGTCCCTTCAGGACGTAGGCGATCATGGCTTTCCATGTTTCCCTATCCTTCGTAGCTCTGAGCACGCCTTCTCCTGTTACACCGTGCAATTCTCGTTCTGTCATCCACCTGATTAGGTCCTTCAAATATGTTATACATTGCTTCCCCCTGTCTCCTTTTCCCTCTATCTGGCCTGTTGGTATTAGGTTCTCCAGGCCCTTCTTCCTCATTGCATGTCCCAGGAACTTCAGCTGTCTCTTCCTGGTGCTCAGTATTAATTTTCTTTTTGCTTCCATCATTTCCAAGACCTCATCACATGCTCGATCCATGAGATTCACAGCATCCTTCTGTAGAACCACATTTCAGTTGCTTCAAGTTTTTCCTTCATCTTTGATGGTATTGTCCAGCATTCACTGCCATATTGAAGGATGGACATCATGTAACAATCCAGTACTCTCTTCCTAGTTTCTAGCAAAATTGTTCTGTTTCTTAATACCTTACTCAACTTCTGGAATGCTTCCTTTGCTATGCCAATTCGCCTTCGGATGTCTTTGTTGCACTTTCCGTCTTCTGTTATAATGCTTCCCAGGTATTTAAATTTTTGTACCTGCTTGATTCTGGTATCTCTGACCTGTATTTGGCATTTTGGGCTGCCCTTTTTACTAATGACCATGCATTCAGTTTTCGTGCAGTTTATTTCTAGTCCTTTCTTATTACTTTCTTCTGCTACCTTCTGTAGAAGGTCTTGTAGTTTCCTTTCTGTGTCTGCTATCAGCACTGTATCATCTGTGTACCTTAGTTTGTTTAAATTGTGGCCTCTGATGACAAATCCAGGCATAACTTCTAGGGTTCTCAAAATATTCTCACTATACAAGTTGAACAAATCCGGTGAAAAGACGTATCCTTGTCTTACGCCCCTTTCTATCTTTGTATATCTACTCAATTCATTATCTGTCTGTATGCAAGCGGTTTGCTGCCACTAAATATTCTTGATTACTCTCAAGTCTTTCCCAAATATGTCCAGGCTGCTGAGCATCTCCATCAGTTATTTGTGGTGTATTTTGCCAAACACCTTCGCATAATCAATAAAGCACAGGTATAAGTCCTTCTTCATTTGTATTGCCCTTTCGGAGAGCATCCTAATCATAAATATGGCATTCCTTGTTCCCGTGTCTTTAACAAAACCACGCTGTTCTTGTCCTATCTCTGGCCTGATTCTGCTTCTTGCTCTGTTCATCAGGATTCGGACGATCAGTTTTGTTATATGGCTCAGTAAACTGATGGTTCTGTGAAGTTCGCACTCGTTTGCTCCTGGCTTCTTAGGTAGTACTATGAAGATAGACTTGCTGAGATCATCTGATATAACCCCACTATTATATATTTCATTTATTATTTCAGTAATTTTTTCTATACCAAATTCTTCCAAGGCTATCAGCAGCTCTATGACTATGTCATCTGGTCCCGCTGCTTTGTTTCTGTTCAATTTGGCTACTGCAGATTCCACTTCAGATTTTAATATTTTCGGTCCGTCCTCATCTTTGCGTATTATTGGTTGCTCTCTCTTGTCATGGAAAAGATCTTTTATATATTCTTCCTATTGTTGGAGTATTTCTCCTTTCTCCAAAATGATTCTTCCATCCTTAGATTTTATACATCCTGTTGAAGAGCAGGTTTTTGTCCTGTCAGTTCTTTTATTTCCTTATGCATGTCTGCTTTATTATTCCTGCTCAATCTCTCTACTTCTGCACATTTTTCATTGAGCCATTCCTCTTTAGCCTGTCTGCATTTTCTTCTTATTTCCTTGTGTAATTCCCTGTACTCCATTCCATGTCTTGATATCATTTTCTGCCTTCTTTGCATCATGTCCATAATCTCTTCCGTCATCCACTCGTTTTTCTTTCTGTGCCTATTTTCCTTTGGGGCAATGTTGCTTGCTGATGTCAGTATTGCTTCCTTTATTTAGCGAGTCCCATTTTGAGTGTCCTTTCCTTGTTTGTTCTTCATATTTGGTTTTCTAGCTGTTAGTGTATTCTTTCTGTAGTTTGAGGTCATTCACGAGTGCGTTGTATATCAGTTTTAGTGCTGCATTAGGCTTCTTCAATCTTTGGAGTTTCACTTTTAATTTGCAGATGACTGGGATGCTGTTGCTTCCACAGTCAGCACCTGGATAGGCTTTGCTTTGAACCACTGCATTTCTGAATCTGCTGTTAATGGTTATGTAATCTATCTGTTTTTTTGTGTCACCTCCTGGGCTTCTCCATGTCCATAGACGTTGTGGATGTTCTTGAAACCAGGTGTTAGTTATTACCTGGTCATTTGCCATGCACCATTGCACCCATGGTCAAAGAAAGGAAACTAATATAGAACGGAAAAAGTTTACTTGTGATACATTTCATCCTCCAGGACTTCATTGGGCTAAATTTGTTATGTTGGTACAACTACACATGTACACAAACAAGGGATGCTGGGGATTTAAGAAAGCCAAATCTGTTTGAAGACTTTTTTCCATCACTTTTGTTAATAGCTATTCCACACTGTGATAATAGAAGTTCTGCCAGGAATGGTGAAATGTTGTAAGATCTAGGGTGTAAATTTACTGTAGATGACTTTGCAATCAAGCCACTCTCTAGACATTTATGCTGTAGTGGATTATTTTCTCCCTTGATCAGAGTATCATTTTTTATCTCAAAACTGTGATCAGTCTCATTACAATGGCCCACAAACACTTTTAACATATTGTTTTGTAAAGTATCTCTTTTATATTCATATAATACTATATTTAGATTCTTTGAGGTTTCTCCTATGTATTTTTGTAATTATTATTACAGGTGATGGAGTAAATTCCTACTTCAAGTATTAGCTTATTATTTTGTTTAGCATTGACTAAGTCTTTTATTGTTTTAGATGTATTAGCAGCAAATTTTATGTTGAGTGTGTTTGTCAGGCAAGGCCATTATTTTGTTTTGAAATATTTTATGAACTTTTTGTTTTATATTAAATATAAAATAATTAGGGTCCTGGAAAAGTTTGAAAGTGCTTTCAATGTATTTCTCATCTTTGTATAAATAATGTGAGCTGCATATTCTGAGTGCTCTTAAAATCTGTTCCTCTTGAATCTGGTACTTTTCAAAATATTTTACCCAACCAATGAACATATTGATGATGCTTTATTTATATGTCCTGATGATACTGATTTACCTGAGCTAGTAGATCAACAAAACAAATTTGAACATGCAATAGAATTTGCATACAAAATGGAAGAACACAATTTTTTAACTTCCTAGAAATCAAGCTACACAGTGATAACAGCAGTTTAAAACTTAGTGTCCACTTGAAGTCAACCAAGGAAAATGACCTAATAAATTTCAATTCTCATCATAACTATAAAATACAATATGGCATAATCACTGGATTCTACTTAAGAGCACTCAGAATAAGTAACCTGCATTATTTACATGAAGAGGAGAAATGCGTTATTCTCTTGCTTTCAACTCATTCTTACAGAAATAGAAAAAAATGATTCTGGACTGCATTGATGATACAGTCTATCTACCTAGGGGTTATTGACAAAATTCAACTGAAAATCTGCAATGTGATTGATCCTGACTTGGCAGCTTGGATACAGTCACTTTCTCACTGGCGCAGTGTGGCTTCCCTGTGCCTTTTCTACAAGTACTTTCACAGCTTCTGCTCTGATGAACTTAGCTCACTGGTGCCCCCTATATATGAATTTACTCGAGCCACAAGATTAGCAACTAGATCCTACCTTTTTACTGTGAAACCAATAAAATGTAAACGCAAATTCTACTCCATCAGCTTCTTTTCTCGCACTTCCTGCCTGTGGAATTCCCTTCCATTTACTTGCTTCCTCAACAGCTACAATCTCCAAGAATTTAAATGTAAAGTCAATAGTCATCTCCTATCTCACTAAAATGCATCCACTCTCTCTTATGTTCTCATGTAATTTCTGCAGTATTTTCATCCATCTCCTACCCGCTTCCTGATACCCCCTGTATTCTGTCACTCCTTCTCATAACTTTACGCCTATGTAACCCCCTGTACAACAGTGGCAGTAAAGTGCCTTGCTTGAGGTGATACAATTATCAAAAAAAAATGTAGCATGCAGGTATTTTGATATAGGTATATATATAAATGTTACATGGGGATATGCATTTCATTAGTACTTTACTAAGTTTAAGTAAATCCAGCATGAGGTAAAATGTTTGACATTGTTTTCTGTTTTGAATGAATGTTGTGATATACACAACCATTAATTTTTACCTATGTTCTTGAATGTATTTGTGACAATGGAACTTTAGTGCTGGAATTTTCTATCAGAATGTTAAAGCTTTGTATATATATATGGTATATATATTATACTAGCACACAATTTCACACAAATCCTCTTGGGAGAGATTTAAATTCACCACTTCTTCTCCCAGCTATGGGTTAATTAGTAAAACTTGTATCACTAAAACCTTATTATCTTTCCCACAAAAATTGCTTAAAAACTTATTAAATTCTGTCATTAAATAACCCATAAAGGTTGATATGATACTAAAATAAAACAACAAACATATATATATATATATATATATATATATATATATATTTTTTTTTTTTTTTTTAATCGTATCACCCCGAGCAAGGCGGTAACACCACTGATGTGCAGGGGGCTACGTAATAGTGAAAAGATTGGAAAAGAGAGAGCTGGAAACCATATCCTAAACAGGGAACAAGGGTTAATATAGATATATGTGTGTGTTTGTGTGTGTGTTTGTGTGTGCATGTAAGTGGTATTTGAGATTTTTCACCAGATATTAAGTGTTAATATTAATGTAGTTACTGTTAGGCATACATGTGTAAAGAGAATTTAGAATTAATATATATTTTACACAGTTTTATAGTCTATGCACTTGCATTTGTATGTATATATATTTTATAAATATATTTGCCTTAATATACTAATACATACATACCTACACATATATATTCACACACAGAAATATATAGGGAGTACAGAGATATGTAGAATTTTATACTCCTAAATGCAAATATGACACACACACACAAACACCCACATATATAAATCAAAGTCTATATTCTGTATTGCATCATCTTACGTTCTGTGGTTTGAAATGTTCTGAGATATTGAACTACACTGATCTATAAATTCTCAAAGGACATATTGGCTTGTGAGTTTAAATATCTTCACATCTTTGCTTCAAGGAAATGTCTTTATCTGATATTAGTAAAATCGCAGGAAAGAGTGTGTCTTTTACTGATATACAATTCAGTGCAGCAAGGAATTTTCTTGCCAAAACTTTCTTTTCATATGTGATTTCGATTCTATATATATATGTGTGTGTGTGTGTGTGTGTGTGTGTGTGTGTGTGTGTGTGTGTGTGTGTGCTTTTGATGAAGATGGCTGTTGGCCAGAAGAAAATGTTTGTCTTTAACTCCAAATAAGATCCAAACTCTTCTTTTTCTAATGATTATTCCAGTTTCTATGCAAACTCTGTTCTTATTTACCAAGTGTTGCTAAGTTTGGCACAAGACTACAAGTATGAGGCATAAAGTAATAATGATGATCACTAATATACTGACTCAAGCAACAAAAGCATTTGTTAAGCTTAGTTTGGCACAAGGTCACAAGTATAGATGATTTAGGTCAGAGTTTTTCTCTACTTAGTGCTAATGGTCAACAAGACTAGCTTGCCAACAATTAGTCCTCCATGAAGCACTTTTATATGCTAATTCTGTTGGCTTCTAGAAGAGCTGATGCTGGTGTGTGCACATGTGTGTGTGTGTGTGTGTGTGTGTGTGTGTGTGTGTGTGCGCGCATGTGTGTGTGTGTGTGTGTGTGTGTGTGTGTGTGTGAGACTTCAACCCACATTCCCATAATGCTAGTGTTCAGATTAGACATTTCCATCCAGGAAACATTTGATATTTATTGATTGAACAGCATCACTTGACATTTTAAAAATTTTTTTCTCATGAAACAGTGTTTCTGGAAACTATACTTCTCAAGGATGAGTGTTGTAGTGTAATGAATATTGGCTCAGAATGAGAAATTGGAGAGCCAAGTTCAAATTCCAGTTGAATTTGTTGTCTTCACTTATGCACAAATACTCTTAGGAAAGGTATGAATCCATCTTTTCTTCCTCCATCAGTAGGTTGAATAGCAGGACAGATCAAAAGAGACATAATCCTCCAAGCATGTATCATATATGGCAATTAACTGACTGATCTCAATAAAAATACTGAATATCAGGACAGATTGGGTCCTACAGTCTTCATTGGCAATCAGTCCACCGCAAAATGAAATGACAACCTACTGCAGGAAAATCTTCTGCCTCGTCAGTCATGGAGAGAAAGAGACATGATCCCTGAAGCGTGTATTATGTATGGCATTTAATTGATTGATACTTTTCAATTCCTTTAAATATTATTGCCTTTTCTAGTGTTGATGGGAGATTTTGTTTATGATAGGGTGGAAAGTCAATATCATGATTATATATCATTATTTTTGCTTCTAGTTATATATACTATCCATTTTAGTTGTTGCTGCTGTTGGAAATCTTCAAGTAATATGTTTTTGCTAATTGGTAAGGCTCTTTGTTATTCTGTAGCACCAAAAGATTTTGATGAAAGATTGTCTTCTTTAAAACCTAATGGAGTCATTCCATGAAGCCATTTTTAATCATCAGTCTCAAAAAAAATGGGTGTATATATTTGAGACATTTCTAAACAAGTTGGATACAATGCATGACACCTCATCTATGTAAGATGAGGCTATTTAAGAATATCACTGGAGTTCTTGGATTAATATTTTGGTTTTGTAGCATCTTGCGGCATTGAAGAAAATCATCCCTAATGCAACCAAAGTTTTACTCAAAAATATATTCACACTTATCTGATATTATAAGCAATAGATGTACTCCAACTATTTTAAATGTAATATTCATTGTAGCATTTCAGTACAAAATCTGTCTGGAATGTATCCAAACATTTTGAATATTTCAAGGAATGGATTTTCAGTCTTGATTTAACTTAATTTGAGGTACCTTATTGTCCATGTATGAAGAAGTTTCTCTGCTATGCAATAGCAGAGAAACTTCTTCAATGACATCTAAGTTAGTATTGTAAAAGAGGTTCCTGAATGCCCTTTACTAGAATGAGAAGTAAGAATATCTTTTATCCTGGATATTAATTGTGACTAAAAACCTGCATACTTTATGGGTCATTAAACGTAATGCCAATGGTTCACAGAGATAGATATAGTTTTAATTCTTTCAGTCATTACTCAATCTCTACACTGATAGAATTGCTGGGAAATATATCATGATTAACAATTAATACAGTTTTTAAGTCATTGAAGGTACCTCAGATGTCTAAATATTATTTTTAAATTATCTAATCCATTGCTATATTTCTATACAATAATGATTTTTCAATGTTGCTATCTTTACAAATTTAGTATTAATGCCAATTTGTATTTGTACTTTGATTCCTCATTGATTTACTTTATTGCTTATCTGGACAGATCCTGATATTATTTCAGTCTTGTGCTGACATTTGCTTTTCTCGCCACAACAAAATATATTGGTCAGTTATTTTGGACCGTTTCCACAGCAGCATTGCTTGAAGCTAACAGAGATACCAGGGAGTGGCCACTTTTTCAATCAGCAGAAAATGGAATGTGTGTAGGATGAGGCTCATTTTTTGTTTTTATTTTCTCTTTTTTGTTTCAAAGACAGTCTGCTTCAGAACCAGGAATGATAAAAGAAAAATGTTCAGACGAAAGATACAGTTTTTATGGCACTTCAAATTCTTTCTTTTTAGTTGCATTTAGTAAGATTAGTTTTTTATCTCCTGCTATTTCTAAGTTGATTTCTCAAAGTTTTTGTTACATCAGTCTCTTCTTTTAATTTTCCATTCCATATCAAGATTTTGGTGACAAATATTGGGTGGGCTAAAAAATTTGTTAACTTATAAAGTAGAAAATTTACTTAAACCGAATAAATTTTTTTGGCCAAACCAATACAATGATGTTTGAGACCTTGACTAATTCTAATTAGCATACAATTTGTTTTAACTGATATTGTTCAAATTTACCTATTAGAAAATCTTATTGTTTTCCCACATAAAATTAAAAATATCAGCATTATTACAGATGATAAACAATATCATTATCATCAATAATGTTAAGATCAACCATTTCAAAAATAGATTCCTATCATAAGGTATTTGATCAACATAATCTCTATAACATAATCAGCTTCTGAATATCCCATAAACCTTATTGCATGTAAGAATTTCATATTAAGTGTACATATGACTTTTATTCCAAGCAATACACTATTGGGGAATTTTGAAATTCCATGATGCCCTTCTGTCATGTCAAAGCTGATTCTGGTAAACCATGACATGCCATTGTTTTAGCACTTGTAATCATCACATGAAATTCTTTACTTCCATAATTTGATAGTTTCCTGAAAGATGCTTTCTTCACATTAAAATATATGATTGATTTCAAGTTTGTTCTTTCAATATGAATCCTATATAAAATTAATACAAGGATGCTCGCTAAATTTGTTTTTGTGGAACTTAAGCAAAAAGTTTTTTACTCATTGTTATTAGTCTATATTTCTTGAAACAAAAATAAAATGCTTATTTATGTAGCATGTGGCTTGCCTCGAATTATGAGAGAATAGATTTCAAAATCACTGTCCTTGATCTGAAGGATGACTTTTGAGCCAGAGTGAAGATCTTAATGTCAATGTGACCCTCACTGATCCATGTCCTTGGTCCAGCTGCACTTAAGGTGCACACACAAGGGAAAAACAATATGAGAGCAAGATATATAAACCCCTGACCCAGAGAAAAACATTAGATCCTTCTCTTTCTCTCTGAAATTGCAAATGAAAATGATTCTTGTTTATGCTTGGGAAAACTCCTTACCTACACATTTATTTAACTTCTTTTAGTCTTCTACCAATCAACAGTAGCGTAGTAGAGGAGAAACAATTTCACTGTAGAAGAAAATATTAACTTGATAATGATTATGGTGGTTACATATGTTTTTAAATGTATACAATGACACATGTTACAATTTTTATTAAAAATCTCCTCTCATTTTTTTCCATTTAATCCTTTCACCCCAAGGAAGGTGATAATGCCACTAAGATGTGAGAGGTTACTGGGAGGGAAAGAGAATGGGAAGACCTTAGTAAGGAGATAGGACAATAAAAAATAGAGTTTGACAGAAGATGGTTGCATTTAAATCTTTGAAAAATCATAGGTTGTAGGGAAGCAAAAAACCAGGAGAGAATTCAAGAGGTGAGAACTGCAAGAAAAGAAACTATTAAAATAGAAATTATGGTTATAAATAGATATTTCAACATTAAAACTGTGAGACCTAGTTGCCAATCTAGTAGTACATTTAAACTCATGCAGTTGAGGCGCTTGAGGAAAAGAGCTCATTAGAACAATTGCGATGAAAATATTTCTAGAAAAGATAGCGGGTAACCTTGTCACAGAGGTCAGAAAATGACTAAAGTTAAGATTACATTATAGAACCTTCTCTGGATTTAGTCAAGATATGTGTAGTAGGAGAACCAAACTCGATATGACATCGATATTCAGTGCATGGATGAATAGTAGATTTATTTATACTAAAGGTCTTGCTACAAAGGAAGGATGAAAATTTTCTAACCTGACCAAGAAGTAATTCAAAAAAATAAAAATTTTGTTGCTTGGTAATTTGATGAAATTTTGGGAGGAGAGATGAGCTAAGGACATTTCAGCAGGATACCATTGTACTACTAAAAACCATTCTACCATTGTACTACTAAAAACCATTCTACCATTGTACTACTAAAAACCATTCTACCATTGTACTACTAAAAACCATTCTACCATTGTACTACTAAAAACCATTCTACCATTGTACTACTAAAAACCATTCTACCATTGTACTACTAAAAACCATTCTACCATTGTACTACTAAAAACAATATTCTTATAATCTCTGTTTGTATTTTACTAAAGAAAACTATTTCGATGCCTCTTGTGATTATTATTGTACCTGTTGCATTGTAGAATTTGTTTATTGCAACCAAATTTGTTTGATACCGTCAATTAAGAAACATATTCTATAAATGGCCTAAGACTTTCTGCAGAAAGACACACAGAATCATGTATAAACAAATGCCAATCAATATATATACATAGTGATAAATATATGTAGACATACAGGCATGCATACACCCATCCACACACACACACACACACACACACACACAAAGGTGGACATTGAAGCCAACAGCCAGTAATGACTGTTTGTTTCATACTTAAATGGAATTGTTCACACATGCATATTGACTGGTTTTGATTTTGCTGACTGCACAGTATAATAGGGTCAGTTGAGAAAAAGAGCACCATGGCATAATTCACTCCACCAGAAATTTGGAAACGACATGCTGTACTGCTTGAAATTTATGCTGGAATCTCAAATACAAGCATTTTAGAGTATTTGGTTGTCAATCTGAAGACAGTGCAGAGGGTTTGAAATGATCACTAGTATCATGCTACACTAGTGAGAGCAATGTTATGCTACCATTCATCACCCCATAGGGCTTCAGACTCAGCATGAAGGCCTACATCAAGTGCTTTGAGGTAGGGTTGCCTTAGGTCAAGAGGGTCACTGCTGGAAAACTCTGTGTCTGGTAACAGTGCTCTGTATCATGCTACACTAGCAGGAGAACCTAATCATGGCTGTCAGACAATTTCTGCAATAACCTCACACCTTACATC
This sequence comes from Ascarosepion bandense, assembly GCA_037127315.1. Lineage (NCBI taxonomy): Eukaryota > Metazoa > Mollusca > Cephalopoda > Sepiida > Sepiidae > Ascarosepion > Ascarosepion bandense. Next base: position 2,611,111 of record JBBBDQ010001779.1, on the reverse strand, counting down.
TCCCCAGACTGCTACCCTTTTGTTTATTATGTGTGGTGAGCAGTTGAGTGAGTGACAAGACAATTTTTTGTAAAACCAAAGATGAACTGAAGACAAGGATTATGGCTGCATTATTCACCAACTTAAATAAAGAGACTATCCAGAAAAGAAGCAGAGCTTTTGAAGTCATCTGGATGTCATGGTTGAAGCCAATGGTGATTTTACTGAACAAATTTACTGTTCAGTATTTCTAAATATATCTGTTAAAATGAGATGACCTCATCTTTGTTTTTGTTACCACATTTCAGTTGTTGTATCCTCAGGCCTTCATCAGGTGTACTTTGATCTAGTTAACCTTCAGGGAACAATAGTCTTTGTGAATTAAAGCATTGATTTGTGCATTTGGTGACATAGTAACAAGAACAGTCTACCTGGTAGATTGTTCTAGTCTCACGTACCATGGCCTAGTGGATAAAAATGTTGGTTAAAGTAATTCAGTGACTTGATCTAAAGTGTTGTGAGTTCACTACCTTGCTACAGAAGAGGTGACCAAAACTTGGAGAGTTGATTTAAGGGGAAATAACTGATACTGAGATATCCAGGAGAAACGTGGCACATGGAACTCGAGCAATCTCCCTCAGTGAACAAAATCAAGGGTTTGGCTCCAAATTCTAATCACCTGAAGATGGCCAGAGAGTAGAACAGATGAAATGTTGAGAATAGGTCAACACAGATGAGGGCAACAATGAACAGTATAAATAGTGTATATTTAAGTTCTTTTATATATATTTAATCCACTCTTTTAATACCGTTCCTTATTTCTATTCTGACCATCATTTCTTCTGTCAATTTGCTGCATTCTGTCAAAGTGCATGCTTTCTGTTCTGCTATTTCTGTGATCAATTTGTGCATACTTGCTGTATCTGTGTCCTCTTCAGTCTTTACACATCATTCATTTAGCCATTCCCCTTTCACCTGTCTGCATTTAGTTCTGATGGTTTTCTTTAGCTTTATATTCTCTGCACAACCACTTTGCAGTATCTGCTGCTTCACTTTCATTATGTTAAGAATTTCACTTCATTTTATCTTGTTTTTCTACATCAGTGAAAGTCACTGAGGCTCAGCATTTTGATGTTATCATATCCAGTATTATCTTGTATTGTCTCAAACAAGCACCTGCCACTGAGTGGCAGTTTGTGTGCTAATTGTTTAAACCAATTTGTATAAATTTGGTCTTTATTACTGAATGCTCCTTAAATGTATTCTTATACCAAAATTAGCTTAGTCCAATAATTATCAATAGCTTTATACACAAACATTTACAAATTTTGTAATAAGTATAAAATGACAGCGCACTATAAGAATCCAAGTTTAAAAAACATTTAGAATCCAAGCTCAAAAAATATTACCAAATAGATTTTGTTTCTTATAAATATATACCAGGTCAAAGTTTGCAAAGCATTGATACTGATTCAATTGCTGACTTATTGTTAAATTGTCAACACAATTCTTCTGATTAAACAGGATACAATGGACAGGTTAGTTAATGTCATCTTTATCCGCAAGGCATCATTGAATGTCAAGTCAAGCAATAAGTGAATAAAGAGACCTAAAAGAAGTCTTGAATGGGATTAGAGGCAATCAGTTTTGTTACACCATTAGCTTGATTCTATTTAATTGGCTCTTGTCATGTGGGCTGTGTTGGGGATTGGCCATCTCTAGAACGTTCAGTAATTGCTACACATACTTTATAAGATGTAGGCAATAAGAACAAGAAAAGCAGAAATACTTACTACTCAGGTAATTAAATGACAAATTATTTTTTGATCCAACTAAAATATTATATTAGGTTATTACAAAAAGACTCAGCTAGAATAGCTATTCTTACAAAGATTTTTGTAAAATTGTAATGCTGGAATAATAGATAAATTGGTTATATGATATAATCTCTGGAATTTAACTGAATATTATTTGGTCAGTGATAACCACTAACTGAAACTCATTCAAAAGAAAAAAATGGATAAATTCCCAAATCCACTAGTATCAGTGGAGCATTGCATGTACTGTTGCTATTTCAGCATGGAAAAGTCAAGGTCAAGAGAACTCAATGGAGCATATATCTCTTCAGATTGATTTTTAATTCAGAATTTTCCTTCTCCTGTACTAGTTGGACTACCAAGAGTAAAAATTCCCTATTATTCATAGTGGTTTGAATTGAGAGTTTTCCTTCTCCTGTACTAGTTGGACTACCAAGAGTAAAAATTCCCTATTATTCATAGTGGTTTGAATTGAGAGTTTTCCTTCTCCTGTACTGGTTGGACTACCAAGAGTAAAAATTCCCTATTATTCATAGTGGTTTGAATTGAGAGTTTTCCTTCTCCTGTACTAGTTGGACTACCAAGAGTAAAAATTCCCTATTATTCATAGTGGTTTGAATTGAGAGTTTTCCTTCTCCTGTACTGGTTGGACTACCAAGAGTAAAAATTCCCTATTATTCATAGTGGTTTGAATTGAGAGTTTTCCTTCTCCTGTACTGGTTGGACTACCAAGAGTAAAAATTCCCTATTATTCATAGTGGTTTGAATTGAGAGTTTTCCTTCTCCTGTACTGGTTGGACTACCAAGAGTAAAAAGCTCAGTATTCACTATTATTTATAGTGGCTTGAATTGAGAGTTATCCCCCTCAAGTACTGGTTGCTTTACTAAATGTAAAGGTTCAGTATTTCCTATTATTTATGGTGGTTTGAATTGAGAGTTTTCCTTCTCTTGGACTGGTTGGCCTAGCAAGGGTAAAAACATTAGTATTTCCTATCATTTAGAGTGTCTTGAATTGAGAGTTACCCTTCTCCAGGACTGGTTGCCTAACCAAAAGTGGTTTGAATTGAGAGTTTTCCTTCTCCTAGACTGGTTGCCCTACTGTTACGAGCATGCATTTATATATAAAAATAATATTAATAATGTCTAAAAAGTTGGAGTACGGGATTCTATTGAATCCTACTTGTTATTACAAAAAAGCTTTAATTTATGAAGTAGTCGTAAAAATAAGGAAATTAGAAATAGAACGTTTGGATAATGCTAGAATGTTAGAGAAAATTTCAGTAGATTCGAGAGATTTTGATGAAATATACAAATTAGGTGTTAGCCCCTATAAAAATAGGTTTTGGGAAGAGAGTAGTTAGTTGTTAACAGGATTTGCTGACATTATCAACTCCAGCCCAATTCATGAATCTGTGCATCCAGCCGAAAGAATCTCTAAGAAAAGTTGCCGACCAACTACAATCTGAAAGAGAACCTCATGGAACTAAATGGGTAAATAGATATTTTGGACTCTTTCATTAACTATACTGGACATTATTCTTTATAAACACATTTGAAGATTTCCTTAAAGTATAGAACTTAAACTACTTCGCTAAATTAACTGGGTAAAGATACTTGACACCTTCCTTCTCCTTCGTAACTCTTACCCGGCACTCTGCCAGTAGTAAATTCTATGTTTTCTATTTGAATGCAAAATATTGTATATTTATAATATATTTTTATTTTGTGTTATCGTAAATTAAATATTTGTTTGTGGTTAAGTTCTGTGTTTTTGATCAACCATTTTTTTTTCTTTTGTTACAACTTAACATGTAACACTACCAAGAGTAAAATGCTCAATATTCTCTATTATTTATAGTACCTTAAATTGAGAGTTATCCTTCTCCTTGACTAGTTGCTCTACCAAAGATAAAAGACCCACTATTCCCTATTATAATTTTAGTGGTTTGAATTCGGAATTTGTTCATGGACTGGTTGCTCTAACAAAGGTAGAAAGCTCAGTCTTCCCTAATATTTAGATTAGTTTGAAATCTGAATTTTCCATCCCTTAGCTTGTCTGCCATCTAAGTCAAGAGAGTCTTGTTTTCCCTGATATTCAAACTATAACTGGAGGAAGAGGAATTCATGCTTTTTCCAAGGGCATTAGTGTGAAATAAAAAAATGAAACAGACTTAGTCAGAAGTTTATGCTGATAACCATAATGCTACCCACACATTCAAAAGAAAATCTTTACAATATTCATTTGCTATAAAGTATTAAAGAAAATATAAAATAATGATCTTAACTCATTTCATCATGAGCAATAAGTTTTGGTGAGGGGTTATTGAAGTGGCCTGAATGGCTTACTGACTTTGTCTTATGCAATGTAAGTTACAGACACTGAACAATAACCTTCTTAAGTAAATAGATTTAAGTAAAACCCATAACTAAATAATATATGCATTTGTAGAATTGGCTATTAACTGATAACTACTTTCGCATTTTGATATTGATCTTTGGGGGGTTCAGAAATAGTTGCTATGTTGTGTAGCCATTATTCTTCGATGTTATATTGTGTCTAATGTAATTGGATGACTAGTAAAGAGTAAAATTGGAACTATCTAGCAAACAGATATACTATGATTTCTCAACCCTTTACCTAACTGGAGTCAATAAATATGGTTCTGCTTAGAATTCACAAGTATCAAGTACCCATTTACTAATGACAGGCTGCACCAATAAAAGAAATTCCTCGGATGGGATAGTTTTATTGTTGTGTGTATGTATGTGTATATATATATATATATATATATATATATATATATATATATATATATACTACCGGCCATAGTTATTAGGCCACCTCATATTTTTAAAAAAAATGATTGATGTATTTCATACTATTTTTAGTATTTATTGACAAATGGATAATTCTAAATGAAAATAGAATGGTTCTTTTGTTATTATTACTTTGCAAAATTTTACAAGGCAGCCAGGAAGCCTTTGCTTCGCCCAGCCAATAAGAAGAAGAGACTAGCATGTGGAAGAGAGCAGAAAAACTGGGCACCAGAGCAGTTCATTTGATGCACATGTTATTGTGCAGTATTAACAAAAGAATCATTCTATTTTCATTTAGAATTATCCACTTGGCAATGATACTAAAATAGTTGAAATACATAATTTTTTTTAAAAAGCTGTGGTGGTCTGATAATTAGGGCCAGTAGTGTATGCACATATATATATGTGTGTGTGTGTGTGTGTGTGTGTGTGTGTGTGTGTGTGTGTGTGTGTGTGTGTGAAATTATTTCTAATAGAAAGAGAAGTTGAATAAACATCCTATGTAAACAAATAAGACTCTACAGGCCCCTCAAATCATTGCACTACTCCCTGCAACAAAACAGTTTTATATTAAACCTAAATATAAGTTGATAACTGAGTTAAATTATAATTTTTCTTTTATATTTTTATTATTGAAGGCTAGGTTTTTTTAATCATTTTACCCCAAGCAAGATGAGACTGCCACTAGTATGCAGGTAGTTACAGTGAGAGAAAAGACTGGAAACAGGGGTATTTAAGAAAGGATAAAAGATGAGTTGGATTTAAGAAAATAGAGGATGTCAATTGACATTGCATTTAAATTTTTTGAGATTGTAGTTATAAGGGGAACAAGTAAACAGAAGCGAGTCACACAGGAAGTGTGAGAAAAAACTGTTGGAGTACAAGTGTTGGTTACATTTGACTATTTTAGGGGTAAAAGATTGAGACCTAGATGCCAATCTAGTAGCACGTTTAAATTCATGTGGACAGGGCCCCAGGGTAAAAAGCTCATCAAAGCAGTAGCCTTGAAAATAGAGGGAAGCCACTTCATGGCAGTGAGAAATTGACTGAAGTCAAGATGCCAAGTCAGGATCAGTTATATTGCAGATCCTTCTTTGGGTCTTGTTAAGGATCTCAGTCTATCAAGTTGTTCATCCAAATAAAAAAATGTTTCCTTTCTATATCTTGTTTACTTCATTTCATTTGTAAAAATAAAAAAATGTTCATAAAATATGTACTAATCTTTTATAAACCTTTAGCATTATTATCTAGCATTTCTTTTCATTGTTGGAGAGAACAAGTTAATATTACATTATTATTTGCCTATACTTCTGAGATGAGGCATTATTGATATTATTTACATTGTTCAAAACTTTGTCTGCAATTTATTGCCATATCAATATTCACAATGTTTTTGCCATTGTACATGCCAGCCCTCTTCAGGTGATTGGAATTTCAAACCGAACCCTTTATTTCTATCACTGAGGTATATTGTTCTCGTTCAATGAGCCATGAACTTACATATGTTTTAGTTATCTCCCTTTAACTCTGTAAGTTATTTGTTCATCTCTGCTGTAGCCAGGTATTGAACTCAGAAATAACTCAGAAAGTTGAGTTACAGGGAGATAACTAAGACATCCAGAAGTGGTGTAGCTCATGGAATGAGAATAATATACCCAACAGATTGAAATAAAGGGTTTGGTTTGAAATTCCAGTCACCGGAAGAAGGCTGAAGCATACAATGGCTGAAACGTTGTGAACATGAAGATGACAATAAAGATGAGGACAAAAGTCCAAACAGTGTAAATAATGTATTACATTATTATTCTTATTATTTTCATCCATGTTTACACCGGATATCAAGCGCTTATCTCTTCGGACTGTGAGTGATAACAAATCTCCTCAAATCCTGGCTAATTCCATCAGTGCTACCATCTGTACAGTCTCAACTCTTCATTATATTTCCAACCCATCTGATTTTGATTTCAGTGCTTTTGAAATAGTTCCAGGTGTGCCTACTCTTCTGAGCATGATTGTAATCTTCATATTTTACCTGAGCAAGGTCCTGGTATTTTTCTAATTTTTTAACTCCTTCCCTTTTTCACTCTGTGGTCTGCTACCATATCCATGATCTTGGTAGATTCTTGTTTTTTTTTATTTACAAATACCAGTTTCTTGCTTGGATGGAGTGGGGATCAAATTTTGTGTTGAAATCACAAATTATTTTATCAGTTTTATTTTTTCTGGAAAGTTTCTTATTTGTACTGACATCGTATGTTTATATAATTGAATCCAAGTCATTTGCACAATTCCCAATATAGGGTTGTTGACATCCTGCTTTCTGATTAGATGGTTTACTGTTTCATTTTTTTTAACGGAAGCAGCTCTTGCTGTTTTTCTGTATTTTGTCAATATTTCTTTTTGCATAATGCATTTATTCTTGGATATGATGAGGAGAGATTCTCTTTCTCTTTCTTTGTTCAAATGTCCTCCATTTAGTGATGTTCAGGATTTTTTAACCTTGGTGGTATTTTCTATCTGCTTTTTAAAATCTCTCTGTGCAGCATTTTCTTTTTCCAATTTTTTTTCCTTGTTGTATTCTTCACTTCTTCCTCATTTGTTATTTTATTTAATATTGCTTTGTGCAATTTTTGTAAGACTTGATGAACTTTAAGATATGTAAGACATGTTGAACTCTTAAAAAGAGAAGTGTTTTTATTATTTCTTTACATCATTTAATTATAGGAAAGTTTGAAACTTTGTTTCTTGCTTACTCTTGCCATCAGTGAATTTTCTTTTGTTTATAAACTTGCCTTCTGTTGGTCTGAGCATTTCAGTCCTAGTTAAGAACGCAAAGTTATTCAGTTAACTTTTCTCTTACAAAACACTAGGTTACCAAAAGGTGAGACATCATAATAATGTCTCATGTATCTGTCTGTTATCCGGGTTTATTTTATTTTTTAATTTTTAGATAAGAAAAATGTTAAAAGTATTAAAGTAGCCTTCTTTTTCCCATTTTAGCTTAGTATAAGCTAACTTATACTAAATTATTTGTCTATATTTCTGAGATGAGGTATTTACATTATTTACATTGTTTGGACTGTTGTCATCATCTTTAAGAAATATAAATGAAAAATGCACGCCCCCCCCCCGGCTGCAAGAACACAGCATGGCCATAACATAAAGAGAAATAAAAAAAATCAGGCATAGCTGACCAGATATGGAGGGAAAAAGAGATCGCCATCCCCCTGTGAGATGAAGTTGAAATGATCGAGAACACTACTGGAAAATATGAAAATGTAAAAATCAGCACATATGCTGGGCCACAAAAATCTCCTAAGGTGGCCAAGCATAGAAATAAACACAATATGGGAACCAGTATTATGGAGTGCTAGAGAAAATCAATTGCAAATGCCAAGATTGTAATATGAGTTCTGGTAAAAAATAGTTAAAATAGTTAATAGAGCTGTGATTATTGAACCTGATGACAGTAAAGGTGAACAAAAATTTAGGTGAGTTGGAGATATCTAAGACATCAAGAAGTAGCATGTCTCATGGAACAAGAACTATCTACTCCAATGATTGAAGTAACTCCATGTTGAAATGTTGAAATGTCCCAAAAAAACTTTTGTTCATTAATCTAGAATTATTTCTTGCTAAAATATATTAATGTGTTTATACCCACTACGAGTGGCAAAGTGAGTCTAAAAATATTAGTTACAAGGAGACAAAGCAAACACCCACTCCTCACCCAACACCTACAATGCAATCATTTAATTTTCATATCAAATAAATAAAATTTTCAGAAAATACATGGAAAGTACAATCAAAATTTTGCGGGAAAAAATGTATACTTTTGGTAATTGCATTGTACATGTACTGTACATATTACTGGCAGTAGAGCAAATGTAAATACAGAATGTTATATTTAAATTTTCTTTTTTCATTTTAAGTAAATGGTTGATATTTTTTAAATAGTCTACTGCACAATTGACATCTTAACAGATAATTCAAAAGCACAATAAAGCATTGCATGCACTCCACTATATTAAGAACAATCATTTGTGTTCACTAAATGATTGTGCAAATCTGCCAATAATTGCTTCTGCATCCAATTCATCTAACAATTGTATCTCAATGGATAGCAATGTGTATGACTCCAAATTCTTCTCAGGCAGCAAAATTTCTTAATCTTGCCTTTATGATGTTTAGCTTTAAAAATGTCCTCTCACATTAATTGATAATGTGCAGATGACTTTATAAAATTCTTACTTTTATTACTAAAACAGTTGTCTGTATTTGTTTCTTTATTGCAATTTATTTGATATAGGAGACTTAATCTATCAGGAGCTCACTTACCATCAGGTAAGTTGACATACTGGCCAGTCTGCCACTGTCAACCAGTTTTTCAAAACAAATATGTCAGCTGATAAAGATATGGTTTTCATGATAGAAAATATAGACAAAAGATATAGACAAAAATTAAATAAATTTTTGGACAGTTTAATCATACCTGCCAATCATTTTCTGCAATTTCTAGCTTTGTTTTAGTTTTTACAAACTCAGAAGTCATTAAACTTTCTGACTTTAAATCTTTAAATTCATGTGACATTGAATTTGAGATTTCCAAATTCAGGTCATTTTATATGAATAGCTGGCATTTGTTTACATTGTGGGGTACGGAACACCAGGATTTAAAAAGGAGAATTTAATGCAGGATATCCTGTCCACAACATATAACACAAATTTCAAGAAAAGACAACACAAAAAAGAAATATTTTAAAAAAATAAGAAAATGGTATATTTAATAACATACATGTAGAATAAACAACTTGTAAATTTTTTTTATCTTTTTTGATAGAAAAAATGTCTTTTAGTTTGTTTTTTTCTTTTTGTGTCTGCTGCTGATTAGGTGGAAAGGAAAAGGAGTGATCAATTTAAGGTGAGAAAGTGAGAGTGAGTGAGAAATAACAGATAAGAGTGAAAATGTTCAAATAGAAGATGTACATAGTTAATTAATTTGTAAGAGTTAATTGTTCAAAGAGAAAATGTATGTAGTTAAATGTTCCAGAAAAATAGTAGTAAGAAGCAGAATGTGTGTATGTAAAAAAAATTAACAGGTTACTAATAAATTCTTTGTTACTTTCCTTTTTTATAGCCGGCAAGAAAGTGAAAAGGATGGTGAAGTGATAAACAAAAATGGTACTTATCAAAGTTAATTTTTAGAAGTTAGTTGAAGATATCTTGTTGTTTCTTTGACGGCGAATGAGTGAAGACAAAAAAGAAAAATTAGAAAGAGAGGAAGAACGAATGTATGTTGATGAGGCATGATATGGTCAGTGTGTTGAAATTTCTCCCCTACATTGTGAGAGATTCCTGCTCTCATTGAACTGTCTTTGGCCAGTCAAGAGATGTGGATAAGTAGTAAAATCTAGTGGATACAACTGCATACCCATTTTCTAGGTGTTAAGAAAATTTGACCAGGGTTATAGTTCAATTTGCCATTTCCTATCCAATCAGAATCCAGAATCATAATTTTCACACCCACTTGTGAAATTTACCTTGGTTTGTTTTTTCCAAAATGTTTTCAGTCATTTTGATCCAATTTTGTGGGTGTGCAATTTTACCTTTTGTATTTCAGTTCATTGTTGGATGATATAAGATTTGTATCCTATAACATGTGTGCTAAATGAGCCAGCTTCCTTCCTTGTTTTCAGCAAATCTAAGACTCTGGTAAGTATTTATCCTCTCTATTATAATAAAGGCTGTTGTGTATTTGTATATATATATATATATTTTTTTCCTCTTGTCACACAAATGGAAAGAGAGAAAATAGCACAGCAGGGTCAGCTCAGTTCATTAAAGAGACAGCTCAGTTTATTCTGAGGCAGCTCAGTTCATTCTCTTTACTTCTTCTATGTGCCCTGTCCCTTCAGGACGTAGGCGATCATGGCTTTCCACGTCTCCCTATCCCTGGTGGCTCATAGCACGCCTTCTCCTGTTACACCATGCAACCCTCATTCCATCATCCACTTGATTAGGTCCTTCAAATATGTTATCTGTTGCTTTCCCCTGTCTCTTTTTCCCTGTGTCTGGCCTGTTAGTATCAGGTTCTCCAAGCCTTCCTTCCTCATTGCATGTCCCAAGAACTTTAGCTGTCTCTTCCGGATGCTCAGTATTAATTTCCTTTTTGTTTCCATCATTTCTAGAACCTCGTCATTGCTCACATGCTCGATCAATAATATTCACAACATCCTTCTGTAGAACCACACTTCAGTTGCTTCAAGTTTTTCCTTCATCTTTGATGGTATTGTCCAGCATTCACTGCCATATTGAAGAACTGATAACGCACAGCAATCCTGTACTCTCTTCCTTGTTTCTAGTGAAATTGTCCTGTTTCTTAATACTTTACTCAACTTCTGGAATGCTTTCTTTGCCATGCCAATTCACCTTTGGATCTCTGTTGCACTTTCCGTCTTCTGTTATAACACTTCCCAGGTATTTAAATTTTTGTACCTGCTTGATTCAAGTATCCCCATACCTGATATTAAACTTAGTTGTGTAATACTCTTCTGTTGTATTACTGTTAAAAAAGCTCTTGCCATCTGTTTGCCTTTTAACAGTGCCTTATTATTATTTTTTTGCAGTAATTATGTCATTGAATAGTGAAGAATATATATATATATCCTCTCTATTATAATGAAAACTAAAGATTGTTGTGTTTTTATTTGTATATATATATATATATATATATATATATATATATACAATAAAAGATTTGTACCCACAGAAGAAACATATAAATTTGAACAAAATAGATGTCATAGTATACCTTAGGAATCTTTTGGCCAACACATTATCAAAGGTATATGTTGGCAAAATTCAAATGATAATCAAGGACACAATAATATAACGTTTGAGAAGAGAAGTTGGAACTCGATTAAAAACAGATTTTAATAAAAAATAATTAAAATGTAAGGGGGGTGTAAACATAAAGTTCCACAAGAGAAAAGAAAAAAATGAACTCACAAATCCTCCAACAAACATAAGGAGCAAATAAAGTACTCTTTTTGTTTGCACAGACTGGGCTGATGGATCTTTAAGTATACAGCCTCAAGAACACGAAGATGGTAAGACGAATGAATGTTTTGAAGAATCGCGAAATATTTGTCTACATAACAGAATACACAGTCTGTTGAGTAAATGATGTCCAATCGCTGAGTCATGGATGAGTGTTTCTTATAGTATGGCTCTGACTACCTGAACACATGTTGGCAGGGACGTGCTGCGCAACCTGTGTTTCCAACCTCATTGATTATCATTTGAATTTTGCCAACATACGCCTTTGATAATGTGTTGACCAAAAGGTTCCTAAGGTGTACTATGACATCTATTTTGTTCAAATATATATATATATATATATATATATATATATATATATATATATCCCTCCTTCCATGCTCAGCGGTTTGGATTACTTCATTTTTCTTTTGTGTTAATGTAAGATACTCAATAGTAGGTACTATATAAATTGCAACCATTTTCAACTGCATATTGCTATAAATATTTAGCTGTAATTTTTTGATGGCATGGGCCTGTTTTATTGATAAAACATGAAACGGTTATCAATGGCCAACAATGCATGTGCATGCTTAGAAATCTAAACAATTCAAGAATGCCTTATTATGCAGATTGAAATTTAGTAGCCAAGCTATTCATCTTCTTTTTTATATACCATGTCCATTCAGGACGTGGGTGATCATGGCTCTTTACATCTTTCTATATCGTGTTGCTATTAGCAGTGTTTGTTTTCTTACTATCCCTTCCACTCCTTGTTATGCCATCCATTTACATAAGGTATATTATTAAATGATTATGTTTTGTGTAAGTCAAATTCTCCAAACCCTCTTTTCTTATTATATGTATCCCAGAAATTTCAGCCATCTTTTTCTGATTCTAAGTATTAGTGTTGTTTTTGTTTTCATTTTCCTTAGAATTTTGGTGCTGCTCAAATGCACTATCCATTCATTACATTTGCTGTTAGAATCACATCTCTGTTGTCCTGGGTTTGATGATAATCTACATCCAGCAAATAGGTCCCTTATCAGGAAATTGAAAGGTTTTCATGAGCCTGGAACAACCTTTTAATTGCTGTTGTTCTCAGGTCCACATTAACCTTGGAAATTTCTTCCTGGTTCTAATTATAAGCAACTTTTATTATTTACATTATTTACATTGCTTGGAGTGTTGTGCTCTTCTTCATTGCCATATTCATGATTTTTCTGCTGTTGTACATTCCAATGTTCTTTAGGTGAATGGAATTTTGAACTAAACCCATTTTTTTGTTCACTTGGGGAGATTGTGAATGACAGATAGGGTTCCAATCACCTGAAGAAGGTCAGAGTGTACAACAACTGAAACATTATGAATATATCAACCAAAATGAAGACAATAGCCCAAGCAATATAAATAATGTAAATAATTATAATACCTAATCTCAGAAATATAGACAAATAGTAACTTTTCTTGTTTTAATTTTACTTAAAATTATGTTGTTGCTCAAATAACTCATCCAGCCTTCACATTTGCTGCTAGAACCACATCTCTGTTGCCTGAAGTTTCCTCTTCATCTGTGAAGAAATTGTCCCATATTTACTGCCATATAGAAGGATTAATATCATTTCCCAGGTCAGAGTAGCCTCAGCATTAGTACACTTTAAAGGTTATACTTTTTTAGGCATCAAATTTATCAGCTGTGCTATTTGTGGACCAATTGTTAACCATTTGACCCAGTTGCATTGAAAACAAGTCTAAACATGTGGACATTATAATTCAAAATGATCTGGCAGTGTGTGGAGGAAAAGCATGTTTATGTCAAGATAATGACTTAATCATGAGTCACTTAATACCTTTTTATAAGCTGATATTTTCAAGTTTAACTTGCTATATAATATGGACTTCTAGCTTCCATGGAAAGGAATTGTTTGTCTATAACTGCCAGCAGATGGCAGGTTTTCCTGTAGAATGAACCTATACTTTACTAAACTGAATATTTGTCTTCCTCCTCTTCATAATCCTCATTCCCATGACAGGTGTGGTCATAGGGTTGCTGTGTAGCAAATCATTTCATACTTATTCCAAACATCATGCAATTTGAATTTATGTGAAAATTTCAGTTATTAGTAATTTTCTGTCAGTAAATGAAATATGATATTTAAAAGCATAATCTCACACATAATTGTTGTGGTGTCCTCCCACTAAAGCGTCTATGTTAGACTCTTCCGCCTACTACAAGGTTAGTAGGAGAGGAGGCCTTGGGGGAACAGTCATATTGATTAAACGTTGGACAACCGACACATGCACTAGTTGTGTAATACTCTTCTGTTGTATTACTGTTAAATATGAAATATTTGTATAACACATGATTTGTTATTTCTTAAACCTTTCACTTGGTAACAACACATAATAACTCCTTGAAAAATTGTTTTCTTTCAAGTCTTCTTTTCAACATCCTAAACAAAAATATTAGTGATACTTGCTATAAAGTTGATTTTTATAGAAAAACAATAGTTCTGTTAAATACAAATTTTTTCATAAGTAATAGAAATTAACAAGATGTGCGTTTCTGGTGCAATGGATATCAGTTCAGAACGAGAAATCAGAGAGTCGAGTTCAAATTCCAGCCGAATTTGTTGAATTCACTTATGTGTAGATATCATTGGGAAAGGTATTAATCCATCTTTTCCCTCCAGCTATGGGTTAAATACCAGGACAAATTAGGTTCTATTATCTTGGTTGGCAACCAGTCTACTGCAGAAAGTAATAGCAACCTACTCTGGGAAAATCTTCTGCCCAGTCAGTCATGTCTTTTTCGAGACATGATTGCCCAAGTGTGTATCACATATGGCACTTAACTAACTGAATAGATGTTAAAACTTCATGCTCATAATTTCTGCAAAGATTTTATATATTTACTAATTCATGATATATTATAATATAACTTGTTGGAGTTGAGTACACCCCAAAAAATATTTCCTTAAGATCTCACTTTCAGATCTGTGAATCATATTCTAATGACAGAAACAAGTTCTTGTCTTGTTAAAAAAAAAAAAAATGTTGTTTGGTCATTTAAGTAGATTTTGGGGAATAGGTTGCATTTTTCAACACTCCCTTGTAAAATAAGAAGACTAAGGCATTGTTCAAGTAATTACATAGACACCTCAGGTATTTTCTATAGACTAGATGTTTTCCAATAGAATAAATAAGCATCCAGTCAATTATCATATTCTAATAACAGGTTACAACCTGACAATCACTAATATATTGTTTCTCTGAAAATTAACTTGAAATCCTGTCACCGATACAAAACACAATATAAGACATATACTTTATTTCTATCACTTTAACACACATACTGAAAATTAAGTTTTTTATCAAATGAGAAGAATTAAGTTTTTTATCAAATCAAATGAAAATAAAGTAAAATGAGAATTGAAATTGAAAAAACCCACCCGTTCATATTTTCATATTTTCATTACGAATTTCATCATTCCTTTTAGTGATTGTTATTCATATTGAATGACAAACAAATGTGACAGGTAAACTAAATAATATACGTGTCAGCTGACTTAACCTGCAAATTAGGTTAGTTGTTTGAGAGGAAAGTTTTTTTGTGTGTACTTAATGATCTTTTGTGAAATTCTTGAACCCATGGGGTAAAACGGGTCAAAGTTACTCAATCATTTTTTACTCTATCTTAGATGCTAAACATTTTGAAGTTCATTAGAGGACAGGTGCAGTGATGTTAACTTGACAATATTTTTCTAAAAAATGATTCTGTGATGATAACAAAGTGTTGTTTGAAATCCTAGAAGGAAACATTATTCCATAATTAAATTAGCAACTTGTCTTTTATTTGTTTTATATCATTTTCAATAAGAGTCCTCTAAATTTATTTTGTTGAAGCACCTTTCTTGATAAGAGCCCTTGAATTCTGGGATATCCAGCTCCCAAGATTGTGTTTTTTAAAACTTTCTTCATGTCTTTTGCAGATATGTATATTCTCTCAGCTACATTTCTAAATATAAAATCTTTTCTCCTGACCATTTTAGTGTGTAACAGAAAAACAGCTGCATCAGTTTCAATTAGCAAAAAGATCCACTCATACATGAGCTGTTTACACTGGATTACATTTTGCTTTCTTCAGGTAGAAATAATTTCTCAAGAAATTCCATTAGCACATAATAGTTTGATGGATAGTACATTATATTTTGATTGTAAGGAGGCTGTTTTCACCATCTAATGGATGCAAAATGGTTATTAACTGTACATCTTTTTTTATAACATTCCACAAGTAATTTTGGTTCATTACTGAATAGTTTTATTACATTAGAGGCAAATATCAGGGAGTGTATAACGAAGATCCTAACGCATCAAAATAATGATGCACACTGCAAAGTTTGACTTGATTGCATTTCTGCCTACGGTTTTTAACTCATTAGCTGAACTAAATTTCATTAGAAAAAAGAGAAGCATTCTGAAGCATTATGCAATATCAATCCTCATATATGGCAGTGAATGCAGAACAATTTCCTCGCTGATGAAGAGGAGATGAACGGGCAACAATTGGTTGGTTTGTTGATTTGTTTAATAGAATGTCAACTCTTATGGGTTCATTTAATGCTAAAATTCAATTTTCTTTGGAGTTTTGAAATAGTAAAAATGTTATTCTGCTTTCACAATTTAATACATGGTAAATGATTCTTAGATTTATGCATTAACAAGTTTGTGTGAATGTGATTACTAGAAGTGGTGATATGCATGTCTTATGTTGTATGTTTTTTAAATTATATTTTGGAATACAGTTTGATTTAAGAAATTGTAGGATAATATATGCATTAATGTCATGTGAGAGTTCATTAATATTAGTTGTTTGATTTTGTTTGATATGAACAACTATAGGCTATTCAATACCCAAATCTAAATTTGAACACATGGCTTCAACTAGAAGGAAGTTTTGTAGTTTGCTTTCCATGTCTGCTATCAGCACTGTGTTATATGCTTATCTTATATTAATGACCATCTTATATTTGTGGCCATTAATGATGAATCCTGGCAGGATTTCTAGTTCTTTCACAGTTGAATAAATCTTGTGAAAAGACACATCTTTGTCTTACACCCTTTCTATTTTTGTATATCTTCTGAACTCATTTCCTGTCTATATGCAGGGGGTAGAGGTTCTTGATTATTCTAATGTCTTTCCCCGAATATATCTAGTTTGTCAAGTATATCTATCAAATCTTTGTGGCCTACTTTGCTAAACGACTTTGTTTAGTTTATAAAACACAGGTACATGTTCTTCAGCATTTGTATTGAGCTTTTTAATAACATTCTGAGCATAAATAATGTGTTCCTTGTTCTGGTGTCTTTAACAAACCCACACTGTTCTTGTTCTATCTCTGGCCTGATTCCCTAGTCATCTGAATTCAGATGATGAGTTTTGTTATGTGGATTATTAAGCTGATTGCTTGGTTGAGTTTGCATTTGTTTGTGCCTAGTTTCATAGGCAGTGCAATGAAAATAAATCTGCTTAGGTCTTCCAGTATATTATCAATGCTGAAGATTTCATCTATTATTTCTGTAATCTTGTCTATGCTGAAATCATCGAAGTCTGTTAGCATCTCTATTACAATTTTATTTCAATTTGGCCAGTGCAGCTTTCATTTTGATTTTTAACATTTCTTGGCCATTGGCATTTTTGTGTATTGCCTGTTGTTTTTGTTTATCATGGAAGGGATCTCTGATATATTCATTTCATCCCTGACATATTTTTTCTTTCTCTAATATGAGTGTTCTCTCCTTGGATTTTATGCAGTCTGTTGATGAGCATGTCCTGTTAGTTCTCTTGTTTTTTATACATATCTCTTTTATCTGCGATGCTCAGTCTCTATATTTTTGCTCATTTTTTGTTAAGTCATTCTTCTTTATCCTATCTACATTTGTTATTTATTTTTTATGTAGTTTTTTGTATTTCATTCCATGTCTTGCCAGTTTTTCTGTCTTCTTTGCATCATGTCAAGAATCACATTTCTGAACATTGTTTTTTCTTCTACATTCATTTTCCTCTGGGATGTTGTTTGCTGATGTCAGTAAAACTTCTCTTAGTGTGTGCAATTATGAGTTTCCATTTCCATTTTGTTCCTCATATCTTCTTTTCACACCCTCCATATATTTTTCCTTCAGGTTCGGGTCGATCAGGAGTCTGTTGTATTGTAATTTGGTTGATGCAGTAGGCTGCTTCAGTTTACGTAGTTTCATTCTTAGTTTGCATATAACAGGGAGGTGGTTGCTTTTGCAGTCAGCACTTGGATAGGTTTTGCATATCTACAACTGCATTTCTTAATTTTTTGTTGATAGTTATGTAGTTGATTTGGTTTTTAATTTCTCTTCCTGGTCTTCTTCATGTTCATAATTGTCTTGGATGTTCCTGGAACCAAGTTCTTGCTATTACGTGGTCATTTGTTGTGCACTATTGAACCCATTTTTTCCCCTGTTCATTGTGGATTCTTAGTCAAAATTTGCCAGCTATTTCTTCTTCCTTCTCCTTGCCTTCTTTGACATTCAGGTCTCTCATGATAATTATAATTTCTTGTGATTTACACTAAGCCATGGCATTGTCAAGCATGGAGTAGAAAGATTTGATTTTTTCTGAACTTTAGGTTGTCAGTTTTTTCATGTCTCAATCCAGTGTCAGTCCAACTCTATTTTCATTTATCTCTCCATATATAATCCTGTGGTTGTCATTGACAAAATCTTCATTGGTTGGTTACCTTGCTTTACATACTCCTAAAATGTTGACATCTAGCCTACACATCTTTTTCAGCTGGCCACAGTTGTATAACATTCTAACTTTTCATGTCACAAGAGTTATGTTTTTATGTTTTGTTTGATGCAAACAGACACTGAATAATAGTCAGGTGATACCTGTTGTACATGTTATTCCTTACAGAGGGACATGTTGATTCCCATGGAATTAACACCCTTCACACTGTTAGGTTTCATATTTTGGTAGATTTTTACCATGATATTTCTTGGGATTAAAAGTGAAGTGATTTCCTGTTGACTTCTTTCTGATGGTTTATTGAGACACTGTCTCTAGTTAGCTGGGTGATGACTCATGGAGAGTTCTTGCGTCCTTTTTTAGATCATAATTTTCATCTTACTGGGTTGCAAGCAAGCTGCCTCACACAAGAACATGGATTTGGATAGCCGGTTTAGTCACTGACCCTTCAACAGTAAAATACATACTATATATATATATATATATATATATATATATATATATATATATATATTTGAAAATATTTTTGTAAGTACAGAATCTAATTATAGAAATGAAAGTGTGTAGCTTGATGTTACACATTGTAAATGATTTATGCAGTTTAGGGTATCTGCCCAACACTGTTTATTCGGTCATCTGTAACAGAATTTCTTAATTCAAAAAGAATAAACTCATTACTGCTAAAAAATGCCCTGCTTATCTTAGACTTCCCTGGATTGGATGAAAGTGTGAAAGTATGGCTAGACAAATTTCATCTAATGTTCATTGTTATTTTTTCTCAGCCGAGGTATGTATTGTATTTCAAACCCAACCCATGTTATGTTCTGCATGCAAGGATGTTCTTCCTCCCCACCAAATTAATTCCATAATTTATAAATATAAATATAGTTGTGGAGTTGACTACATAGGAAGAACAACTCAACATCTTGACATGAGGATAAAACAACATGTCCCAACTAAAATAAGAAACCACACTTTGCCTCAAAATGGACTCGTTCCAAATACTTATGGTTTCACCATTTGCAAACACCTTATAAAGAACAAAAAGTGTGCCGCTAATTTTAATATAGATTGGTTCCCTGTTATGTCCCTATCTCACTCAAGGTTCTGGAGGCTTTATATATCGGGTGCAAACAGTGTGAATTGTTGGGCCTTGATATTATTAGATTCTAGCTCCTTAGATTCACAATTTTTTTTTTTCAACCCCTTTATTAAAAAAAAAAAGACTATTACGTAAATTTTTGTAACTTTGTATAATATTTATGCATTACACCCTAATCTTTATTTGGTAAAAATTTCATTGCTAATCATGGATTACTTTTTAAGTAATACACATATTTATGTCTTTATTGTTTCCATTCCTTATATTATGGCCACTACTGTACAAATATGACATACAAGAAATGGTACAGAGATTTGCCACTATTTGTCCCATACAGAAAAACTATAATAAATATGGATAAGAAAAAAAGCAGTGTGTAAGAGTGAAAATCAAGAAAGTCTTACTCATAATATTCCTCGGAGAGAAAACAGCCAAGCCATGTTATATCTTTTATGTCCCTTGTTTGAATTATGTGGTTTCCATTTGTTCTTCTTACTACTATAGGTTAACATATCTACCTTCCTTGTGGTCTACATAGTAACTAATTTTTGTCAACCCACAAGATGTTGCCACTCTAGTAAATTCCTCCTTCCAAAATGGAAGTAATTGCCATCTGCATCCCTATACAAGCTTTAATATCCAGTCATTTATTAGTTCTAGATATTTTTCAATATAAGCTTGAGTTTCATCAATCCTGTATCACCAACTTCCCTTGGTAGGAACAGACAAATTACATTTTTAAGCTAAATTCCATGGCAATATTGGTAATATTAATGTTTTTTTTTTTTTGCTATTCATCACATAGCTTTTAGTTCATTACAATTTCTTGTAACCTGTTTAAATCATCCATATAGAATAGGTGATAATGTTATGAAATATGTGAGATCCATTACCTGTGTTATTTAGCTCATTTGAGAGAGGTATTAAAGTAATAATGGTTAAAATAGAATTTCTTTGAAATATTCCACCATATTTTTTTTTGTTGTTTACTTGATTCATCTCAAGCAAGGTGATAATTTCACTAAGATGCAAGGGGTACTTGGAATGAAAGAGAGTGAGAAGATTTTAGAAGGAACCAGAAACCCAGTTCTAAACAGGGACCATGTTCAAAAAACTACTCCTGTTCAAAAAACTGGGAAGGGGTGTGAACCACACAATAAACAAGACTCTCTACTCCTGATCTGAATGCTATTGCATGTAATTTTATTGTTAAGTTTGTTTAGGATGAAGCTAGTATTCCATTTTTTAAAGTGGCTTTTTGAAAATTCATCAGACCTCACGCTGTTTCATTAATTTTAATGACTTTTTCATTCAATATAATAGGACATTATTTTTTTATCATATTACCTCGAGCAAGGCGGTAAGGCCACTGGTGTGCAGGGGGCTACGTAAGAGTGAATAGATTGGAAAAGAGAAAGCCGGAAACCACGTCCTAAACAGGGAACAAGGGATAAGCTTCTACACCTGTTCAATAGACGTGGGTGGAGTGTGAACCAGGTGATAGTTCAGTCTATCTACTCCAACTGAAAAAAAATAAACAAAAAAGAAAAGTGAAAAGATTGGAAAAGAGAAAGCCGGAAACCACATCCTAAACAGGGAACAAGGGATGAGCCTCTACACCTGTTCAATAGACGTGGGTGGAGTGTGAACTGGGTGATAGTTCAGTCTATCTACTCCAATTGAAAAAAAACAAAAAAAACAAAAAAGAAAAGTGAAAAGATTGGAAAAGAGAAAGCCGGAAACCACATCCTAAACAGGGAACAAGAGATGAGCCTCTACACCTGTTCAATAGACGTGGGTGGAGTGTGGTTAAAAGATTTTTATTGTCAATGTGATTGTTCATATTTTTTGAGGACTCTTATTGTATTTCATATGCTGAATGATAACATGAAGTCAGCATTTATGGTAAATCCCTAGATCATTAACACATTATATCACTGGTGGTCATTTGTGTTTATAAATTTTTTTGCATTGAGGAGTTTATATTGTTACTATATTTTTCAATGCAAGTATTTCCAAATTTTATTTAAATTAATTTGCACTAAGATGAAGTATCTACATAACAATTAGTCAATAGTTATATCAACATTTGTAGAAAAGTGGTATTTGGTATATAGTCCATTCATTAAAACAACACATCATTTAATAAATCCCAGGCCTAACTTATTAAACATCAATTTTTAGACAAAATTTGACTTTATTCATCAATATAGTTTACTTCTAAGGTGATACATTGATTCCAACACTTTTCTAACAATTCAATGCCTTTTTTGTAGATTGATTTGTCTTTGGCCTCAAAATACATCTCAGTTTCTGTTATCACTTCTTCATTGGAGCTAAATCTCTTACCCTGGGGCATTCTTTTGAGGTTGCAAACAGCCAGTAGTCATTGGAAGCCAGATCTGGAGTATAGGGTGGATGCAAAAGCAATTCAAAGTGTAATTCATGTAGTTTTGCCATTATTGTAATCAACTTATGACACGATGCATTGTCTTGGTGAAATCACTTTTTTCTTTTTCAGTTGTAGCCATTTTTTGACAATTTCTTCCTTCAAATGCACCAATAATGCTATATAATATTTTCTATGGATGGTTCTTTATTTTCTCAAGGTAATCAATTAACAAAATACCTTGTGCATCCCAAAAACTTTCCTGCTGATGTTTGTGTCGTTGGTTGCTTTGGACTGCAGATTTGACTCTGGATTGAAGTGGTAGATCCATGTTTCATTTATTGTCTCTTATTTACAAAAATCTCCTTCTTGTTGCATTAAAACAACGCTCTGAATCATTGATGCATTGTTGTTTTTCATTGACTGTGAATAAACGTGGCACTCACTTTGAACACAGCTTTCTCATTGACAAATGTTCATGTAAAATGGTGAATACACTACCTTCTGTTATGTTCAACTTCTTTACTATGTCACGCAACTTCAATTTACGATTGACCAAAAGAAGTTTGTGGATTTGTTTGGTGTTTTCTGGGACAACTGCCAATTTTGAGTGACCTGAGCATTCAGCATCATTTGTGTCTGTATGACCGTGTTTAAAGTCAGCATACCACCTCTTAATTGTTGTTTTCAACAAATCAGAGTCCAAATAACACTTATCAAGCCACTGTTTTGCTTGAACAGTAATTTTTCCTATCAGAAAGCAATGCTTTATCAACACACAAAATTCAGATTTTTCCATTTGTTTTGAAAATTTCCAACAGTAGCTTCACTTAAATAACTTTAATTTGTAACCTAATAATTCGATTGGGCCCACATTTTGTCAAGTGTCATTTGAAGGTTAGTACTTTATAAAAATTATATGGATGTTTTATTAGTGGCACCATCTGTATGTCAGGGCCGGGACTTATTGAGTGATGTTGTATATGCCTGACAGAATCTTATCAGGTTTTGAACTTGAAAGACGTAAATGAATTCTTCTCATTCTGGTTTCAGCCCACAGTTCTACAACCTTTGATAGGTAAGGTTTTTATAAACATCAGTGTATTGTGCTTATAATGGCTACTGGCCACATGAGGGTTTTTCCCACTTGGCTTCTAAGTTATTTTTTGCTTTTTGTTTGATACTTTTATCTTATACTTTTAGGAGTCCATGTTGTATTTTATTTTGTTTCTATAGCTGTAGATCTTGATTGAAATTTTGACATTTTTTTGATAATTGAATGCACATTTTGTTGAATTTATGCTGGTAAACAGACTTTAGCATCCAAAAGATTTGTTAATTTAATATATTCATTAAGACCTATGGCTGTATTCTTTTAGATGAGTTATAGGTAGGTCAGTCTTCTACATCCAGGTTCAGCCAATTTGCATTGAGGTAGTGCATGTTATTCATATTAAGGAGTTTGTTGTTTCACCTTATATATATTTATAGCAATAATACTGTGCAACAAAACTTTTATTTTTTTCTCTTTGGTCAGTAAGTATTATTTCCTAAATGTTTTTGTCTAGAAAGCAAAGGAAATGACTATTATTCTCTTCAAACTTTGCTTTTGTAACCTGTGTGTCAAGGTTTTGAAACTGATCTATTTTTTGTTACATTCCAGGCAGAATCAGTGATGAGTTGCTAAAAGTGAATTTTCTAGATCTTTCAAGAACTTTCAAGACATTTCTAAAAATAATTTTACAACATTCTAGCAACATAGATGACAGTATAAAAACAGGGAATTTAAGCTCAACAATTAAGTTTAATTCTAGCTGTCTAAGTGCAGATGTCATTGATAGAGGCCTTTATTACAGATGGTATAAAGAGGTTGTAAGCACATTTTACTATGTGTGTGGCAAAAAAGTATTTTGTGGCAACATCTGCTAAAAATGTGTGAGGCATATTTCAGCATGGCTGTCAGGGATCAAGACAAACCCTGGGCACCTCGTGTCACCTACAAACTCTACAAAAGAACTCTGGAAGGTAAGATGGAAGTTTTGAGATTTGGATAGTGGAATGTTTAAGTGTAAAAGCTTTGGATTTTTTTATTCAAAATTTTTTACTGTTTTTATTTTCAAACCAGTTTTTATTTTCAAACCAGTTAACCAGCGTTAATGAAAAATATGTATTAAATATGTTTCAACAAATGCAAATTAGTGTTATAAATGTTTCCTATACTGGTTCACTGGCAAGAGCCATAAAATAAAGAATATTAGGCATGATCATTATTCAAGATTCCATATTTTTATAGCATTAGCTACATTAATTAGGATCTAAAGTCAGAACTTTACATATCCAGCAAATTATTTCTAAAAATATCAAAAATTGAAAATATAATTTTTTAGAACTTTTCAATAACACTGAGTAAAATATATTTATATTTTTATACTATTTTTATTTTGCGCTTTTGCAGGATTTCATCAATTTCTTGCTTCAATTTTGCTTTCCAAATGGGCCCTTTTTGTCTGTTGTTTAATATTTTATTTATCTTGACATTAAGTTTTTCAGTATCTCCTAAAGCTGTTGCACATACTATTTATTACTATTATTATTATTATTATTATTATTGTGATGAAAATTTATCTCACTGTCCAAGAACTGCTTTCAGAAAAAATCTAATGCTTGTTCATTTGCATATTTGATTAAGTGGAATGATAAAAAAAACAAAAACAAAAAACAACACATTGAAAAAATCCCTGGAAAGCCCAGCTTAAGAGAAATTCTAAAAAAATATCATGATTAGTACAGCTTACATACTAAGAACTTTGTCCATGTAATTCTAGTGATGTTATAGGGGTTATAAAAACACATCATGAAATGTAGCCATAGCAACACACCACTATCTGCCTTAGGTCTTTCTACAGACTTGGTAAGTAGTTTGCTCTTCGTAGAAATTGAAATATAATGATGATGATGACAAGATTGATAATAACTACTATTATTCATATCATTATTATTATTATTATTATAATTATTATTATCATTATTGTGATGAAAAATTTTTTGCCACCCAAGAACCTCTTTCAGAAAAAATCTAATGCTTGTTCATTTGCATATTTCATTAAAAGGTTATTTTTTTGACTTGGAAAAGTAGTCATTTTTTCAGAAAAGGTGAGATTGGAAAGAAACTGAAGTGTAGATTTATATTTTGATAAGATTTGATAGCAGAACTCTTGATAATTTTTCTTCTGAGTAAAATATAAGTAGTTTGAATGAATGACAGATCAAATTCTATATAAAACATTTAAATCTATTCTGTTTATAAATGTAGTAATATAATCCTTTATTTGGTGAAATGGATGGTATACTTTGGCAACTGAATTATTTATAAGAAATTTCGTTGATAAGAGAAGGAAATTGAACACAGAATATGCTACAAGAGGTCTAATTATATTCGATGCTACAAAAACAAAATATTGACCTGAAAACTTGAGTTAAATTCTTACATAACCTCATCTAAACTAGACTTTCATATGGATGTCATTCCTTGCTTACAAGTATTTCAGAGATGTCTACATTATCATCTGTATACATGCCATGTGGAATATAATCAATTTTTTTTATCTATGCAAGGCATAGGTTTCTTTTTTTTTTTGAGTGAGATGTTTTCAGTATCATCTTTTTGGTCAGTGGTTGATCTTTGCAACCATATAAATTGCTCTTGCATCCTTTTTACTATTCATCAAGGAACTGACATCTTTTAGTTGAAATTGTTGCTAGTACATTATTATTATCATTATTATTATTAATCTGCTACGTATAAATATCAAACTCTTCATATACACATGTCTACCACTTTTTCTGCTTCCATCTCTCTCTTTCTCTTTCTAAGATTTATGATTGTGTGTTTATGTGTTCATGCTAACCAAGATTTATGTGTGTGTGTTTGTGTGTGTGTGTTTACATAGATACACACTTGTACAACTAGAGATAACATTGTTCCTAAAATAAAAACTTCTTAACATGTGTTTATGTATAAATATATTTTATTTGGCATAAAGAGTTGAATGTTTTTTCAACTACATCAATAGACACACAGATATATATATATATATATATATATATATATATATATATAAAGAGAAGTTTTAAGTGTGTTTTATTTTGTCCTCTGCTGTTTGTAATCCCAACTGTTTGGGGTATAAAAAAAATGAAATTATACTGTATCTTTATACAAAAAGATAAATAAGTCATGCACTTGTTAATGAATATGCAGTTGACTCCTGGGCTTTCTCTTAGTGCTGGGCATCTATTTTTACATAGAAACATATTTACTTATCTCTACTTATACAGGGAAGTATTCATTTCAGTTCTTTTTCTTTTGTGTTATACCAGGGTAATATATCGTGAATATTTACCAACATATATGTGTGTGTTTATGTGCTTTATGTGCACATATTATGCATGTAGGTGTTTTGCATATACAGGGTGGGGAATATGTTATGCAACCAAGAAAATTTCAATTTACCACATCAAGGAAAATGATAATTCAAAAATAGTTCTTCTCATTTAATTCTGTGGGCATTGCTCTTCTGTTGACCAGTTTCCTTCTCAGTGTGACCCCCTTTTTGGGCTTAGCTACCCTCTGAAGACATTTGAAAAAAGAGTGATCGAGGTATGCACAGTTTCTGGGTCAATTTCTGCCCATGCACAAAGGAGAGCTCACTTTGGACCATCCAGGTTTTTGTGTGTTTTTGCACAAGCATTTGGCATGAGGATGGACCATAGGATTTAAATCTGACAATGATTTTCAATTGTTTAGCAATTGCAGTTTTGCTCATTGCAAATCGATGAGGATTGATTATTGTTTCACGTTGTTGGTGCATGCTGTTCAAATTATATTGATTACAAGCTATCAAAATTTTATCAGAAACCTGCAAAATATAAACAAACTTTAATACAATCCCAAAATTAAATATATATATATATATAAAATTTTATCAGAAACCTGCAAAATATAAACAAACTTTAATACAATCCCAAAATTAAATATATATATATATATATATATATATATATATATATTACGAAAAATCCCAAAGATTAACAAAATGGTTTAACAACCGTCATATTGAAATTATTTGTTTGAACATTATTTTTAATTGATACTCATATTTGAGTAAATATTCTGTTTTTAATAAAACAGTATATTTATTTTTACCAGCCTGATTGTTTATGATAAATTTTGTTATGAACATTTGTGTCATTCAGCAGGATTTGAATCCTGCCAAATGATCTCAAAATATTAATGAACAATAAGTAGGTATTACCCAACATCTTCTTTACCTTCCTTTATTTTACTAATCGCATTTTGATAGCCTTCAAATACCTACCTATACACTTTATATACACAATGCTTCACACAAATTACTCTATGTGCTTTTACTTAGTAAAAAAATATTTTCTGAACTCATTTTTTTTTTAATCATATCACCCCGAACAAGGCGGTAATGCCACTGAAGCGCAGGGGGCTACGTAGGAGTGAAAAGATTGGAAAAGAGAAAGGCGGCGACTACATCCTAAACAAGGAACAAGGGATGATCCTCTTCACCTGTTCAATAGACGTGGGTGGAGTGTGAACCGGGTGATAGTTTAGTCTATCTACTCCAATTGAAAAAAAAAAAAAAGAAAAAAAAGAGGTTAGTGACTTGCTAAGTTTTAACTTAGTTAAGTCTCGTCAAAGAAATTTCTGCTAGAAAAAATATCCTTCAAATTAGACATGAAAGTTAGAAATTATACAAAAACGGGCAAAATAAAAGAGGATAAAAATAAATAAAAAACAAAATGGCTTAATTTTTACCATATTCAAGAAGACAGATGCACGTGCTACTTCCAGCAAGTTTAAAATTCTTTTATACTTTTGGTAACAATTTTGGTCAAGGGCGTTGTTGGATTTATTTTCCTTTATTCTGATAGACTTGAATGTGTTCATAAAGATCCTAGTTTTAGAGACAACTAATTTATTTACAAAATTTGTCAAAAGAGTTAGAGTGTATTATTATGAATTGTAGGTTGGTGTGAAATAAAAAGATCTTTCCTCAACATCTTATTAATGTGTAACAATAACAAATTAGGTTTTGGAGTTTACTGTAAACCCACTAACAAAAAAATCTAATTAATTCCTATTCCTACCACAAGCAAAAAAATAAAATCAGTACTAGTCACAGGATTCTACCTTGGATACCTTAGGATATTTATTCCAAAATACCTAGGTGAAGAAAATACATTGAAAAAATTTTGACTTCTTCACTACCCACATCATTTCATCCTCAGTGTGAGAAAATAAAGTCCACAAATCCAAAAAACTAGACACGACCAATAGATATTTAACATCAACAACTCAAAATTCATAATTCCACCCTCAAACACACTATCTACAATATACTAGGACCCTGTATACTAGGATCTTTACCATCACATCAAAGACAATCATAGATATAATTAGAAAGAAAAATAAATCCAACACTAATTCTGATGCCAGTACTTAAAATACATACATGCATGCCACACTAATCCCCTTCTAGCATATACTGATAGTTTTGCGGTGTCTGTAATGGGTCTACCAGCAACTCATACTGGTGTGGACAAACACTAAGTTAGGTCTTGTCCCACATTCCCCCAAAACCCGACGCCACTTGTCAGTGCAAGTAGACAAAAGCAAGAAGAGGAATGGTGTGTCGTAAGTAGGGACAGAAGGAAAATACAAACAGGGAGCTCTCAGGCCTCTGAAGCCCCCAGAGCAAAAAACACCTACAGTTCCATTTCCTCTATCAGCTCAAGTTTTCATTTGATAGTTTACTCGGATCATAGACCCATCTGGGTTTGTGTAAACTTAGATAAGTCTAAGGTTACAATGGCTGGCTACTGGAAATTGAACGTATCATTAGTGAGATATCCAGTATCAGCTGCTACTAATGCTACTGTAGGAATTGCTGGGAGTGCTGTGGTTGGAAATATGTGGTAAGATAAATTAAAATCCAAAATTAGGTTGTTTGGTAATGATTAGATTAGCAAGACAAATGGCGTATGAGGAAAAAGTTGATCAGGCAATTAAATCCTGTGATAGTGAGGACGTAGCCTTATCTAAAACAGAGTTGGTCACTTTACTTATCAAGAAGGATCAAGCTCTGGTAGTTAGAGCGAAGTTAGAAAGAATGTATTCCAAGGTGACGAATATGGCCGCTGAATTGGGTGCTGAGGAAGTTAAGAATGCGTTCCATTACCAGATAAGTGGACTATGACTATAAACTCAGGCATATATGGGGCTTTCCATGATTATTTTCAGGATATGTTCACCAGTAAACCCGATCTGAGAATTGCTCAGTTTGACGCCTGTTTATCTGATTTTTCCCACCTCAAGACTTCTGAAGCGGCTGGTTGCTTGGGTCCTATTACAGAGTCAGAAATCTTGGAAGCACTGAAACTGGTTGGCTGAGACAAACCTCTGGGATTAGATGGTCTACTCTTCGAAGTGCACTTGAAGGAGTTGCCTCTCCTTGTTTTTTTCCTGGCACTGATTTAAAACAACAAAATGAAGCAAGGGTCTACATCTCAACACTTCACCAGGGTTTTGATCAAGTTCCTACGTAAGGGCAAGAATGGTGATAGGTAACAGAGTTAAAAATTTTAGCCAAGATCTTAACCAGCCGTCTGCAAGCTGTCCTTTCTAGTCTGATTGACTTCGAACAGAATTGTGCTGGGTAGTACTATTTAGGATAATCTTTGTATGGTACACTTGATCATCGATCAAGTTGACAGTGAAAGTGTGCTGATCAATTTAGATCTGTCCAAGGCATTCAATAAAGTTTACCATCGATTTCTAAAGACTGTACTTTTGGCTAACGGATTTGGATCATGCTTTCACATCTAGATCTGACCTTTGCATGCGTCTCCCGCTGCACTGGTGGAAGCAAATGGGGTTCAGTTGGAGCTTTTCTCATTGTCTCACTCCATTGGTCAACATTATCTACTTTTGCCTTTGCTGTACATTCTTGCATTGGAACCTTTCCTACTCAAGTTAAAGATTAATGTGGTTCTATAGGGAATTCCCTAGCTGGTGCTACCACCTTGGCCAGGTACTCTGCCTATGCTAATGACTTTTTAGTTCTTGTGCCGAGCAGAGCCAAGATTGATGAAGTTGGTAAAGAAATCAGCAGGTACGAGAAAGTGATAGGGGCAAAGATCAATAGCAATAAATCTGGAGTGGAAAGGAGTTTCTCTTCCTGGGGCTTTCCTCTGTATGAATGGGCCAGTCAGTTTACTCGGCGTCTGCTTTGGTTCCGATCTCATGCTGAAAATTAAATGGTCTGTAGTCCCAGAGGAATCTTTTCTTAAAGCGGAGGGTGGAAGTATGTCCTTCACACATCTACTCAATTTTCTTTTACCAACTTACTGTATTTCCACCTTCATATGCCACACTAATGTCATTAGCAAAGATTTTGTTCTCCTTGTGTGGAGGCAAGGCCCCCAAGGTACTTAGGAAGATCTCTTACCTCAACCCTTCTGAAGGTGGTCCAGGTATGCTCAACATGAGATTCGTCAACATAGATTGGATGTGTCAGCAATCATATAGTGAGGGTGATTTCTGGCAATAAGATGCCCATAAGAATGGACAGTCCCTGAGAGGTGTGCACTTGTGTCAGGAGGAGGCATCCCGTTTACCTTGAGGTGCCCATTTACCTCATGGCGAGTGCTCTTTTTGTCGTGAATGTCAGATTGCTCTGAAACACCTCTTACGGGCAATGGATGGCCTCTCCGACATCCAAGCGATGACCTGTATTATGTGTGAGGGGTCTATTCAGGTTAATCTGATAGACAAGCTGTCTTATGAAGCAGGTGTCTGGCTCAATATGGCCTTAGGCACCTGGGTTAAAATGTCTCAATAATGATAAGGAATCACTCACCTGACTTGTGGTTCAGAGGGTCCTCTGTGTACTAAAATACTTTGCTCAGTGTGCTTGGAAAAATCCTCAAACTATTTTTGCTGTGGATGGTCGGTAGAGACCCTAGATCACGCCTTCTTTCATTGCATTAGTCCTGTTGGGCAAGTTTATTGAAGATATGTTTTGCATAATGTGCAAAAGGTTTTTGTCTTGGAGGCCAGTTCTGTTTGTAGCAATGTGGTAAAGCATAGGGAGCTGGTTAATGTTTCTTTAATTCGGCCTTGTGTCAGACTTAACCAAACTCCCTACAGCTTACAAGTTTTATGCAGAATAATATTCATCAGAAGGTTTTCATCATCAGAAGGTTGGTTGTCAGTAGGATGTGTGGATTAGTGCAGAAGAGTGGAATAATAAAATATACATTTTGAACATTAAAATATAAATTTATTAAAAGGAAAGAATAACACAAGTTGTAGAAGATAATGTTCAATTAGAAACATTATTAAGAGATTAAGGGTAGATTTTGTACAAAATGTTCTACTAGTAATTGTTGAAATAGATAAGGAGAAACAGAAAGAGGACAATGTCCGGTTCGCTGGAAGTTTGAAGTTACATTTTAGATGTGTGTGTGTCTCTTTCACTGCTCCCATCTCTCTGACTCTTGACTGACGCCAAGGTCATTTATATAGTTCTTTTGAATTTCTCACTGGATCGCCAAGTCCTTCCAAGTCTTACAAGTCGCTCCTATTAGTCAAAAATGATTTTAACACCTACTTGCGAATTCTGGGTTCGACTTTTTCGTTATGCACATGGTCAATCCTTTTTCTATTTGGGAAAACCAGGATTTTACACAACATTGTGAATTTTTGTGAAAGTGAAGAAGAGAGTTGATTTTAATTAATTTCTTATCTGCTACAGTGGTACCATCGCTGACAAAGTCGGAACATTATATGTTCTTTAGCTTGCTAGACGTTATGAAAGTCATGGAGGACACGTCAGAAGGAATTCTATGGAGGCGAGAAGTTCACCTATTCCAACTGATCTTCTTCTTTAAGCATTAAGTCAAGATTAGGATGGAAAAGCAGTGGCTCCTTAGCATCAGCATTTGGTAAAAAGTGGATGAGTCGTGCATGTTTGTGTTGAGTAAGAGGAGCCGATTTCGAGTGGTACTTTGATTCCGGTAAGGAAAATGTTCTAGCTGGATTGAAGATTGGCAACCCTACCTGAAGTTACTTTAGTGTAGGATTGTTTTTTTGTTTTTGTTTGTTTTCAGTTTCTTCTGTCAAAGTCAACTTAGCTAGGGATGGGGTGTATGCTCATTGACATCGTTTATTTCTGCCCCCACCCATTTTCTTTAGTTTAATTCCCTTCCCGTCCTCTCGCCAAAGGACAAGAGATTTCAGTTCTCTGGTGATTTCGGGACGTATTTGGAGTGTGGCATTTCATATTTGCTGAAATGTTTGAAACTTTGAATGAATATGTGTTTGAGTGAGTGGTCGAATAAATTATTAGTCCCACATTGATTGTGTCTGCCTCAATTAAGGATGTGGGGGGGGGGCGGATTACTAACTATTTTATTTACTTTCTTGTAAATAACTTTTCTCATATTGTAAATACATGTTGGAGTTTAGATTTTTAAATTGTTATTTTACTCACCCCCACCACCACCACCACACCACACACACGCACATTCAAGAATTATACATATGGGACTTCTTAGAGGGGAGAAGATATTATGATGAATGTAGTAAGGATGGTAAGTAAAAATGCATTGTTTTAATGTAAGGAATATCGTCGACTGTTTTGATCAGTTGTTGTAGCAAGATAAGTTTAATTATAAGATGGAATAAGACCATCATTTCTCCATCCTTCTTTTGACCTTGTGCCACACTTTTGCATTTTCTTATAAAACAAAAATCGCTCTTTGCTATGGTCCGTTTAAGTCTCGTTTTTTTACGTATATTTACTTTTTGCAGACCAGTGCCGTTAAACGGAGTTCGTATACAAAAGAATCCTTTTGGAAGCATTTACTAAGAATATTCTTTTTTCACGGAGCAATCTTTGTTAAATTGATTTAATTCAATTTTCATTTATTCGTTTTTGGTTGATTTTAATTTTTGATATTTTTCTTTTCAGTCTATTTTTTCCCATTTTCCAGTCGGTTTTGGCCGCTATCTTTATTTTTTCTGGTGTAAAGTCTTACCAGACTGCAGTTTTTGTCTTATTGTGTTTTTATTTTATTTAGTTTACTCTTTTATCTATTTATCTTGTAAATAGCATCTCGTATTGTAAATATTCATTGGGATTTAAATGTTTTTTAATTGCTGTTTTCCCCTCCCCACACAGGAAAGGTTGTACATATGGGGACAAGTTAGAACTTCATAGAGATTTTGAGGTATCATAGTGAATGTAGTAAGAATGGTATGGATTATTTATTGTGGCATGTTTGAGTAAGTATACATGTTACCTTTTTTATAAATACTTTCATGGTAACTGTTCAGATAAGCTTTTCACCAAGGTACCTTTATCAATTTAAACACAGTAATGGACCGGCGCTGAGATCTCATCTCAATTTACAGTTGAGCTGGCTAAATGTAGCTGTAAATTCTATGGTAACAGTTTCTTTTCTTGCACTTCTAAGGAAACTCCGTCTCGGCTCCATGCTTTCTAGCCAACCTTAATTTGCAAAAATGTAAATGCAGTGTTAATCACTGTCTACTGTCCTCCTTCTGATTACTCTTTTCTCTTTCTGTTCATCATTATCATTATCAGGATCGAGAAGAATTAGGAGCAGGCATTGCTCCTAATAATTTCCGACCCTGTAACCTCTTGTGTTTTAGTGGCTTTACTACCTTTAATTGGGTAACTGATTAAATATAAAACCGGAAATAACATATTACATTGCATTTGACTACATGGTTTTGTTGTCATTTCGCGCTATCACGCGGTGTGACGTCATAAAACTGCATCGCAAACTTAAGAAGTGCGTTTATTATTTTTGGTAACTATTACCGTTGCCAAGCGGAGTTTTATGTCAACACAAAATAAAATCGTCGATGATGGTGGATGTTACAATATTTCAGTTTAAACAACGTCTCTGAAGATGGCTCATGTGAGGCGAAAGCTTAGAAGAAAATCAATAAATAATTATCCAAATGTTGGAGAATTTTTGTTTTTATTTTCAAATGAAATTAAAGCAAAAATACGACGTTTAGAACAGCTCATGATTAAACATAATAGACATTCATTGTCTCTTATATTTAACAGCATATGTTTAGAAAATTACTTGCTGCCTCGAGATATATATATATATATATATATATATATATATATATATATATATATATATATAGAGCACTGTTCAGAATAAAATAAATGCCGGAGCACTCAAAATATAAAAAAAAAAACCTTGAGTCCTCTTCACCTGGAATTATATCTCTCCCATACAGGTAGAGAGCTGTACACGTTTATTTTTATTTTTAAGTTTTCGACAAAGCATTATGGAGAAAATCGATTTCGGAATCTCACTGAAGAATATACCCAACACGAACAAAAGGGAATATTTCATAAAACTATTACACAAATCAGAGGATTTAATCCGAGATGGAAGGCCCATTTCTTTCTACACAAAGAAGAAACACCCAAAGAACAAGAAGTATATGGGTTCAAAAGCAAAAAAAAAAAAACAGACCCATACATTGAAAAGTTATGCGCCTTCAAAATGATTTACTCGACATAATAAGCAACACAACATTTCACAAAAGGAAAAATGATTTCCAACAACATCTTGGACAAGTGGTAAAAGAAATAAAAACACAGAATTCATGAAATCGGATAAAAAAGCCAATTTCTACAAAGTAACACCTAAAGAATATAATACGCTAATCATGAAAAACTTGACAAAAAATATAAAAAAGTTGATAGGAATAAAATGGACTTAGTTGATAAGATTAACACAGATAGTAAAAAAAATCACAGATAAATTAAAAATAAGCAACAGAGTAGCAAAACTCAACACAAAGAAATGCTACATAACAATAAAGGATCATAAGGAAAACTTCAATATAAATCCCACCACGAGAATGATAAATACCACCAGACCAGAGATGGGAAAATTAGTAAGAACACTTTAGAAAGGATTAACAAACAAATCATAGAATACTTGGAATTAAGATTATGGAAAAACACTACAGATGTAATAAATTGGTTTTATAATATAAAAGAAAAAAACAACTGCTCTTTTATTCAATTTGATATCGAGGAGTACTATCCATCGATATCAAAAGAACTATTGGAATTCGCCTCTCTTTACTCAGATATAACGGAGGAGGAGAGAATAATAATAATGAATGCAAAACCATCTGTGCTCTTTCATAAAGAAGAACAGTGGAAAAAAATTAATTCCAAAGAGGACAATTTTGATATTACCATGGGATCTATGGACTCTACGAAATCTTAAAATCTTGTAGGATTATTAATATTATATAATCTCACAGCCTATAAGGAAGTAAATACTAAAGACATTTGACTATATAGAGACGATGGACTTATGATAATAAGAAATGCTACTAATTTCAAAATAGATAGAATTGGAAAAATGATACATAAAGAGTTTAAAAATCTTAATTTAAAAGTAACAATTAAAACAAATATAAAAAAGTAGATTTCCTCGATGTAACCGTAGATCTAGAGAAAAATATACACCAACCATACAAAAAACCAAATACCAATCCTCTATACATTCACCCAAAGTCTAACCACCCTCCATCAGTCATCAAGCATATACCCTTATCAATAAATACAGAATTAGTATAAATTCAGCTAATGAGGAAGTATTTAATAAGCATAGAAATTTTTATAATACTGCATTAAAAAATAGTGAATACAAAAACCCAAATATTAAATATGTAAACCAGAAAAGTAACCCCCGAATAAAACATAGGAATAGGAATATCATCCGGTACACACACCCTTTCAACCAGATGACTAGTAGTAAATTGGGGAAAAAATTCCTCGCGTCAATTAGGAAACACTTTCCGGAAAAAATCCACTAAGTAAGATCTTTAATAAAACACTATTAAATTAAGTTACAGCTGTATGAATAATCTAGAAAAATTATAAAAAAACACAATAATAATATTTTAAAAAACTTCAACAAAATCAATAAAAACAACCGGATAACAGAAAATAACAATTTAGAGAAGAAAAAATGTAATTGTAAAAACTCCATAGAGGAAATCTACTACAGATTGTCCGATAGAAAACAGGCGCTTAACAGAATAAATAGTCTATCAATGCAAAATATCTTCAAAGGAAAACCCAAATAATATAAAAATATATATAGGGAGTACTAAAAACACTCTAAAGCAGCGGATTTATCAGCATACCTCTTCATTTAATAATAATATATAAAAACATAGAACATCCCTATCAAAATATCATTGCTGCCTAAAGAAAAAAAAAAACAAAAAAAAAACACCCACAATAAAGTGGAAAATTCTAAATGAAGCTAAAACATGTAAGTCCTTAAATGAACCATGTTCATTATGTTTATACGAAAAACTAGTTATCATTAAATCCCTTAAGAATAAAAATCTATTAAATAAACGCAATGAGATAAATGTCATATGTAGACATTGCAAATTATTCAC
Organism: Ascarosepion bandense; assembly: GCA_037127315.1. NCBI lineage: Eukaryota > Metazoa > Mollusca > Cephalopoda > Sepiida > Sepiidae > Ascarosepion > Ascarosepion bandense. The sequence continues at coordinate 2,574,613 of JBBBDQ010001779.1, read as the reverse complement.
ATTAGAAAATGGATAAAATCTAAATGAAATAACATGCATATAGCCAACAAATGCTTAAGGAAAATAATTACTGACGAATTACATAAAAATAAATTGAAACATAAAATTATTTTTTTAAATAAACTTTCTTTTTAGAAAAAAAACTTTACAACAAATAAATAGATAGACCAAAAAATTATTTTTCATAAAAAAAACTTTCCTTTTAAAAAAACTTTACGACAAATAAATAAACTAAAAATGATAAGTGAAAAAATATAGAATTGGCACTGAATGGGGATATCACATCAAAAGTAATAAAGCTGAAGGGAGAAGAGAGGGGGAAAAAGGGAAAATGATAAGATCAGGTTAAAGGCAGGTTAACATCTTGACCGTTAAGGATGAGAAAGAAACAAATGAAAAGGGTAGGATGAGGGAGGAAAAAAGAAAAAAGAGAAAAAGTTGGTTATTATGTATTCTTTGGGGCCAAATCCCAAAATGAATCTCCACTCTGATTAGCCAAAAGAAACACACATGTAAATTTTATATCTTCCCACATACATACACAGAAAACCAAAGATTTTTGTCATTTTGTTAATCATCTGCACAACCAACAGCAACATTGCATGATGATGAGAATCTATCTGGAAACATAGAAATTTCCGTGTTGCAATGTACAATTAATTCATAACTATATATATATATATATATATATGTGTGTGTGTGTGTGTGTGTGTGTGTGTGTGTGTGTGTGTGTGTGTGTTCATAATAATTAATTCTACTAATTCGCTGAAAAAAACAGCATGGTATGAAGAAAAAAGTTCAAAGTTTTGCATCAAAATGTTTATGTTATTTTTAAGTGGAAAAGTCAAAGCAAGTTTTAATTAAAGAAAAATTAATCCTTAGAAATTAATCGTTAGAAATTTTGGTATAAATCTTGTTTTGGTTTGTGTCAGCGGGTAACCAAATTTTTACCAGAGCTTACAATAGATAATTAAATATTACGTAACACAGTTTTTTTTTCTGTGAAAAGCACATTAATTTGGAATTCTTGCAAAAATCCAATAATTGTCGGATTTTAGTGAAACATTCAAAACTTATTCACAAATAAATTAAATTATTTCAAAATTATTATTTCCAGACAATCTTAGTAAAAAATTGTTTTTTACATGTGTTAACCCCCCACCCACCAACGCCGTTACATACAAAATTTAATTTCATGAAATTTCATGGATTAACGTGGAGAGATGTCACAGATGTAAACGAAATAACCAAAACAAACAGCTAAACAAGAAAAATGAGATAGTGGGCAAATGCAGACACTCAAATAAATACTTACTTTGCTACCTAAATGCTCATCTAAAACAAACAAAACTAATCCTATTGCAACCACAACTTCCAAACATCTAGCACCTAGTCCCTACCAAAAGCAAATGCAAAATAAAATAAGAAAGAGTAATCTTACATAATATTTTTAGCAAAACTAAAAATATAAATAAGAAAGAAAAAATCAAGTAAATAAGAAAGAAAAAAATCAAGTAACAGATTAACCCGCACACAAAGAAATAAAAAACAAATAACCTAACTTTCCATTAAAATATACTAATTCAAATTAACAAAACAAAAAACCCCAAGAAACACATAAATAACACTCAGAAACATGCGGGTAAATATGCGCGTGCTTGTGCGCTCACGTACATAGACACACATTCAGAGGCAAATACGCAGTCGGACGTGTGTGCATGAACTCATATGTGCACGTACATACATACCCAACCGCCAGTCACTTCTAGATACTTACCATAACAAAACAAAACAAAAAACAAAAAAAGAAAAACAACACTTACATACATATGCACATATGTATGCATATCCATTTATAATACTCATAATTATAGTTGTTACAACACAAAAGTAAACATACACACAAACACATGTTCGTGTATGCGGTCGTACATATATACATATAATAATAATGGTAAGAATAAAAAGAAAGAAAAGAATTTTATTTTTATAATCGTATCGCCCCAAGCAAGGCATTATACTGCCACTGTTGTGCAGGGTGTTACATAGGAGGAAAGTTATGAGAAAGAGTGACAGAATACAGGGGTTGTCAGGAAGTGGGTAGGAGAGGGATGAGAATACTGCAGAAATGAGATGAGAGCATGAGAGAGAGAGAGAGAGAGAGAGAGAGAGAGAGAATGCATTTTAGTGAGATAAGAGATGACTATTGACTTTACATTTAAATTCTTGGAGATTGTAGCTGTCGGGGAAGTAAGTAAATGTAAGGGAATTCCACAGGCGAGAACAGAAGCTGCTGGAGTAGAATTTGCGTTTATATCTTATTCGTTTCACAGTAAAAGGGTGGGACCTAGTTGCTAATCTTGTAGCTCGAGTAAATTCGTATACAGGAGGGACCAGGGAGCTAAGTTCATCAGAGCAGAAGCCGTGAAAGTACTTGTAGAAGAGACACAGGAAAGCCACACTGTGCCGGTGAAAAAGTGACTGCATCCGAGCTGCCAAGTGGGGATCGATCACATTGCAGATTCTCTGTTAAATTTTGTCAAGGACCTCTAGGTGGATAACAGAAGAACCCGATCAGATATGGCAGCAGTATTCAGTGCACAGGCGGATGGTAAATTTGTATATGTGCAGGATTGTTTCAGCCGGGAAAAACTTCCTGCACAGAGAACCGACCTTCTTAGCAGCGGGTTCAGCTATGGATTCTATGTAGACATTCCACTTGAGGTCTGTTGTGAGAGTTAACCCGTGTAGGGACAGTGTTTTACCTTCAGGAAGACTAGCCTGATTCATGCTAAGGGTGGGGGGTAAGAGCGATTGTTTGTGAATATTAATAGATAGCAGCTTCGTTTTAGAAGCATTAAAATTTACGAAACATTTCTTACACTAGCCCACCACGGATTGGAGGTCCTTTTCAAGCTTGGCGGCGAGGTTCGCTTTGTCGGCCTTGGCAGATTTTTGATCTAGGCGAGAGTAAACCGTCGTGTTGTCAGCGTATATGCCTACTTAGGATCATATTACATCGTTAATGCAAATAAGGAAAAGTGTATGACCTAGAATAGAGCCTTGAGTGACACCCGCGTTCGTGTGATAGTATTGGGAGGCATGTCCGTTCAATACTACCTTAATTGTGCGATTTGAAAGAAATGATTGGATTAGGTTGAACAATTCTCCAGTTATACCATAGCCCCGCAACTTGCATAGAAGGCCAGCATGCCAGACTCTGACGAACGCTTTAGAGATGTCTAGGCCAACAGTTGGGGCTTCGCCGTTCTTGTCGAGAGCCCGGTGTATATACTCAGTAATGGTCGCGAGCATATCAGCTGTAGACCTAGTGAAGTGGAAACCATACTGTTTGTCAGAGAAGAGTCTGTGGGCTATGAGGTGTCGTACTACCTCGGCGTTGATGTTTTCATATGCAGGTTTCATTAAAAGTTTTAATGTAATTTTTCATCTGATCGTGTGATTTTTTTTTCTTTTTAGGACATAAATTGTTTATCCATGTGATAATTTATGTCCTCAAAAACAAAATCATAAGATCACATAAAAACTTACATAAAAACTTAACATCACACTTTCATTTTTAATGAAACCTACATAAAAAAGATTCCTTCCCAGATATACAATATATATATATATATACGCTCTCATACCCTGATTGAGCACTCTGAAAGAATGGGAGACTTTGAAAAACAGTAGCTACTCTGACATGTACGCATCGCTCATTCACTAATGAATTAGAGCACTCTGGCTATTGGCCTGTATAATGACTATATACATGCTAAAAAGTCTGCCTTCTTCTACCGTGCGCCTATGGCCCAGAGGTAGAACCGCCAACTGACGCCACTTCGGTCGGGTTTCAATCCTGGGTTAAAAGTAATCGGAGTCTAACCGTGCTGATGAGCTGTGATACAGCGAAACAGATCTGTCTGCGGATGACTATATATATATATATATACATATATATAATCGCCGACTGATGTCAATTCGGTTGGGTTTCAATCCTGGCTAAAAGCAATTGGATGTATAACAGTACTGATATGCATACATACATTTAATAATATGCACGCACATATACATACCTATACACGCACAAACACAAACATACGACCGACTCCATTCATAAAAGCCTTACTATTCTGAAAAAAATCCTACTAGGGAAGAAACATATAATGTAGGAGATTTTTTATCCATTTTGTTAGACAGTTACCCAGTCTGATACATAAATTTTATTATCATATCTTCTGTGTCAAGGAAAATTTTATATATGTATGTGCGTTTATGTATATATATATATATATATATATATATATATATATATATATATATATACTATCTGTTGTCCAGTGTCTTGTTACAAGAATACGTTTTCACACATACTTGTGGTTAAGCGCAAAGCATTGGTCAAATTTGTTTATTTGTCTAAGTAAGCTGTGTACTGCTTTCATCACATGTCTCTATTTGAGTACATAATAATGTATTTGCATTTCAAATTGATGGCACCGAGTGCAGGCATATGCTTGTGAATCTCTGCATTTATTTGTTTAAAGTAATATATGCCTGTAGGTATGTGGCTTCATGAGGGAACTAGAAATAAATTGAATACACCCATTCTTATGCTTTATTTGGCATAATTATATTGGACCAATGGTGGAAAAGAAACCACTTCAAAGTCTTAAAAGATCAAACATTTGGTTTATGAATAAAGCAAAAAAAAAAAAAGTTGTGGTGAGTCGAATGTGTTTCACATTGCACAAGTTCATAAATCTGAAAATAGATGCAAAGTAATGAATTTACAATTTAGTGCATCTTCTTCAAATATCAGAAAAATTGTCGTTATTTGTATTTGGTCTTTTTCGAGAATAGAGAAAAAACACTATTGGCATCGAATATGCGGTTAGTGTATTACATTTAATGTTGAGATTTTTTTAATTCCAAATCCAGAATCAAAACATAAATATTTGGTCAACAAGACTGGTCTTCTAATAACCAAAGATAAAGAAATAGTTAATGAGATTTTACTAAAATAGATGTAGTATTGTTTATTTCATATTAAACGAAAATGTAGAGTATTTTCAATTTTAACAAAACTTCTCAAAATATATTTTATGAAGATAATGCGATATAACCTTTAGCAGGATTAAATCTTGTTAATGTGGCAGAATTGTGGTGGGTAGAATTGTGGTGGGTACAAAATGAAAATAACTTTTCTTTTCTTCACTGTTTGCAAATTTGCGAGCCAGTGTGAAATCTAATTTATGACCATTAGGAAAAAGATTGTCTCCGTTCTAAGAAAAAAAAAACAAATAAAAACAAGGCAAATTTCGCGAGCAAGTGTAAAAAATATTTATTAACCAATGAAAAGAGAGCAATTTAAAACAAACAACAAATTGAACGTTCAACCATCCATGTCATGTTTGTTCCTGCCCAAAATGAGCCAACCATGTGATCAAATTGTCTACATATTTCACAGTTTTCGGTAGGTCAACAAGATTGATAGATAGCGAAAGAGAGAGAGAAAGAGAAAGAGACAGACGGAAGCAGAGAGCGCTCAACCCAGCATAATGTCCCAGAAATTGTCAACTACCGATTGGATACATCTGTCCGTGTGGCTCACATTCGCATCCTCTCACTTTCTCTCTCGTGCTGTTTTCTTTATTTTTCCTGCCTCCTTTTCACTCACTCACCGTAGACAAAAAGAAAGAGAGAAATAAGCCATTACTACTACTTTGTTGATGCGCACACCAAAACATGGACTTATCTTTTCGGTAGAAATTACATTTCGTTAAAACGAACGAACTCTTTAATAATTTCATATGTACAATTATATGTTACGGTGTTCGATAAATAAATTTTAATTTATTTATACAAGCAATACAGTTTTATTCTCTCAACCTTCTGATAACTTCAAATTTTGGTAAGTTCAGTTATGTTTGGCACAAGGCCAATATGATAAACACAGAATCACAAAGATGTCCTGAGTAAAAATTGGTCTAATAAAAAGAAGACAATAGTGAAAAATGTGAGGTCAGATAAACGAAGAGAAAGACATGAAGAGAGATAACGATATGTTGAGGCATAAAGTACTACATTTGAGAATTGGGCCTTAGAGAGTTAAAATAAAGTAACAGCAGGTTCAAATATATATATATATATATATATGTATATATATATTTGAACCTGCTGTACTACAATATAATTGTATTGAACACTTTTTAATACAACTGTTTACTGGTCTAATTTAATTATGACCAAAAAATAAGTAATGACCTATTCGGACCCCCTGGAACAAAATAAAATACGGAGCAAGCTCGACCATCTCCAGATAGATAAGATAACGAGCATAATTAACACGTATCCTTGACTAACGTCAAGCGATCTTTCTCTCTCACCTCTCACTTCCTTTCTTTTCACCATTCACCCTGAGCGATAACTTCAAAGACAATCCTAACTAAATGCTCATACATACATACACACGTACGTTCTTACCTACGCACACATAAACTCACTCTTGCAAGGACTACTACGAACTCTTGATACCCTTAACTTCTTAATATTGTTTCTCATTAAACATTAACTTCTACCAATTCGTGTTACTCTTTTCCATTAATACATTTCTATTTAAACATACAAAAGGTATACTTTTATTCTTCCGCAAATACAATTTCTGATAACCTTCTGATAATTCTGAATAAAAACTGTAAGTTGTAGGAAGTTTGGTTATGTATGACACAAGGCCAATTAAAAAAACATTACCCATCTCCATACTTCTACAGGGTAAGCATGTTGTTAGCATGTTCGTAGTCGATATTATTTAGTTTTGGGCTGTTCACTTTTATTAGTATGGCCTCCATTATTTTTAGTCTTATTTATTAGTATTATTATTTATTGCATGTGGATGATGCTGTGATATTTGTGTTTTCGCCAAGTATGTTCCGGATATGGCTTGGTAGGTCTCCATTTGTGTTCAAATGAGATCGTATTGAGCTCCGTTCAGAGAGTCTGTTTCGTAGTGTGACCGATAAAATTATTTATGAAATTTGAATCAAGAACGGCATTTTTCAAGGGACATGTGAATTCGTAAATAATATTGGGTCGGTTTAGTTTCGATCTCGCAGGTGAATTGTTGATTTTGATGATGAGTTAAGCCGTTTTAAATTTAGTAGGCACTGTAGCGGCCTAACTACTTTTTTTTTGTTGGGTAATGAGAGCTTCTCAATTTTATGTATGTACAAATAAGTGAACAAAAAAGACACAAGACAGAGGTAAATAAATTTTAATTATAACAACAACTGTGAATTATAGAAAAGGGGTAAAAATAAGTTATCTCCCTTTTACTGCAGATATTTGCAAAAATGAATGAAACACTTTTTTTTTAGAGATATCTGTTTAAACAATAAAATATTTTTTGAATTGTAAATGGCCCAAAGCCAATGTTCAAAAGTTTGTCTGTAGACAAATAATTGAAACAGTTCAAATTGTGAGCTGGAAATTTGTGAGTTGGAAAACAGTTTGTATGTTCAAATAATTTGATACAGTTCAAAGTTATGAGTTGGAAGATAATCTGCAAGCAAAGTGTGTGTGAATAAAAAATGTCAAAAATACTTGCGGTTTAGCTGAGAAGTTGAAACAATAATAAATTATTATACCAGGAGAAAATGTTGAATGCAAAAAGCTGGTATTGCAAAGTTTTGAATATTTAACTTAACTTCTCAGTCAGGTCAAGATGAAACCGGCTTATTTTCTTTTAAAAGAGTAGGCGAAAACACATATTGCCTTAAAAGAAAAGTGAGCTGGAAACAATAGGTCTGGTACCTTCAAAGGATACTTTCCAACTGGAGCTTGAAGAGCGGGAAGATTCCCGCTTTTTCGAAAGAGAGGCAAAATGCTGCTGCTGATGCAGAACAAACCAATGAAAAGTTTGGTTACAAAAAGAAGATGGTTTGATTTATTTTACAATTTTCCTTCTCGAACTTTCTATAAAATATTGGTGATACGAGGGTATCGTAGAGAGCTCGACAAATACCCCCCACCAAGATTCTTAGTCCAAAAATAAGAATCTGAAAGGAAAAAGAGAGAGAGGAAAGAAGAAAAAATTACTTGACGAAATCAGTTTCAAGTTTAACAGGCCAATGGACCCGTCTTCCAGAACGAGTAGTTGAATGAGATTGAGCATCATATGACTTCTGCCGAGTAGGCACCGCTTCGGTCGGCGAAACAGGAGAAATATCAGACTTATGCAGGAATGCAGGCTTGAGACGATCAATTGCAATTGTGTCAGTGCGGCCATTAACCGAAACAGTAAAATATTTATCATTCCGCTGTAATACCTTATAAGGTCCAGAGTAAGTTGGTGTTAAGGGTTTACGCACTCCGTCTCGACGAATAAAAACAAATTCGCAAGACTGTAAACTCTGCGGTAAATAAACTGCACGATCGGTTGAGCGAGAAGGAGTGTAAGATAAGCTCGACATTCTCCTTTTTAAATCCTTTACAAAATCAGATGCAGGAGAAAAATTCTTAGGGTCAGAAATTAGCTGACCAGGTAGTGTAAGGGATGTACCAAAAACTAATTCAGCCGTCGAGCAACGTAAATCCTCTTTGACAATATTTCTCAAAGAAAGCATAACAAGGGGTAATTTATCAATCCAAAGACGAGGATCATTATTGTCAATAAGGGAGGATTTCAAAGACCTGTGAAATCTTTCCACAATACCATTCGCGGAAGGATGATAAGCGGAAGTACTTATTTGTTTGGCACCTAAAAGTGTCAAGAATTCAGAAAATAATGCAGACTGAAATTGCGCACCACGATCGGTAGTAACGACTGAGGGACATCCAAATATTGATATCCACTCTCTGAGGATAGTTTGGGCTATAATATCTGCTGTCACAGACCGTAAGGGAACAGCTACTGGCCACCTTGTAAACCGATCTATTATAGTTAAGAGATATTGAAAACCATCCACAGAGGGGAGAGGACCAACTAAATCAATATGGATATGAGAAAATCTACCATCGGGTGGCGGGAAATTACCTATAGGGGACTTGGTATGCCTATGCACCTTGGATGTTTGACAGTGTAGGCACGACTGAACCCAAGTCTTAATATCTGAATTCATATTAGGCCAAACAAACCTGTCGGAAATAAGCTTGACGGTAGCTTTCCGACCAGGATGGGATAATGCATGAAAATGCTCGAAGAGGGATCTACGCATAGACTGCGGAACAAAAGGACGGGGACGTCCAGTACTGACATCACATGTAATAGTAGTAGTAGAGAAAGGAAGAGGGTGCTGTTCGATCCGAAGAGATGAATCGGAAAGAAATTGATTCTCGACATTATCATTTTGTTGTTCCCGAGCAAGAGTCTCTAAATCCAAAGTATTTGAACAAATATTATGCAGGGTAGATCTCGAGAGTGTATCAGCAACTGTATTGTCATCCCCCTGGACGTACCTAATATCCGTGGTAAACTGGGAAATATAATCCAGGTGACGACAGTCTCGCGGATTGATTTTGTCGACCTTGGAATGGATAGCATATGTAAGTGGTTTATGATCCGTAAAAACTACAAAATTCCGTCCTTCCAACAAGTGACGGTAATGTCGAATAGACATGTATATGGCCAACAATTCTCTAGAAAAGGTGCTATACCTCTTTTGGGCAGCCGACAGCTTATGTGAGAAGAAAGACAAAGGTTGCTTAGCTCCCTTGGTTGTTTGATGTAACACAGCTCCAACGGCGTCAGACGAGGCGTCCGTTGTAAGGGAGAGAATAGAGTCCTTGTCATCAGAAATATACGTTAACTTCGTAAAGTTAACCAAGGCATTTTTAGCGTCATTAAATGACTGTAGTTGTTTATCCGTGAAAGATATGCTAGCATTTTTTTTCTTTTGGTTTTGAAGTAAATCAGTCAAAGGTGATAAAATGCTGGAGCAGTGAGGAATATATTGACGATAGTAATTAACGAGACCCAAAAAACGACGAAGTTGTCGAAGAGACTGTGGTTGAGGAAATTTGCTGATGGTCTCTACTTTAGTAGGCATCGGGGTGATGCCACTTTTATCCAAAATGTGTCCCAAGAATGTCAACTGAGAGGCAGCGAAAATACACTTCTCAGGGTTAATTTTCAAGCCGAAATGTTGTAGGCGATCAAAAACTTGTTTAACATGGGTGCAATGCGTCCCCATATCGCTGCTGGCGATGAGGACGTCGTCGATATAGGCGAAAGTAAAATCAAGACCACGCAATACTTCGTCTATTAGTCGCTGAAACGATTGGGCAGCATTACGCAAACCGAACGGCATTCGCAGAAATTCGAACAACCCAAAAGGTGTGGTGATGGCTGTCTTAGGAATATCTTCAGGAGCTACGGGGATTTGATGGAAGGCTTTTCGCAGGTCCAGCTTGGTAAAAACACTGGCTCCTTGTACCGACGTCACAAAATCAAGTAAATGTGGTACTGGATAGCGGTCAGGAACAGTCTGAGCATTAAGTCTTCTGAAATCACCACAAGGACGCCATGTTCCAGGCTCCGATTTAGGGACCATATGTAATGGAGAAGCATAAGGGCTAGACGAAGGACGTATAATACCCAGGTCGATCATGTGCTGAAACTCACGCTTAGCTATTTTGTACTTATCAGGGTGCAGACGTCGAGGGTTTGAATGAACAGGAGGACCTTTTGTCTCTATGTGATGCTGTGCATAATGCTTTATAGGCTCTGTATAAGAAAAAGGTTTGACAAGGTCTGGATAGCCACTTAAAATGTCTTCTAATCCGGTAACGGAAGGCATGGCAGCACTGATGCCTAAAGAAGAAATATTCGATCTAGTGCCACGAACATGTATATTGGTATTGTCATCTAACAGCGACCTAGATGCAAGGTTCACACTTAACTTATAATGTGAAAGAAAATCTGCACCTAATATTGGAATTTTCACTTGTGCAATGGTAAAAATCCATGGGAAACTCCGTCGAAGACCTATATCAAGCGTTAAAGAGGCTTCGCCGTAGGTATTAATCTTAGTGCCGTTAGCAGCCTGTAATGAAAAATCTGTTATCTTAAGTTGTTGGCCAGTACCTGGCGGGATAACACTTACTTGGGCACCGGTATCGACTAGAAAAGACATGCGTGATATTTTGTCATATATGAAAAATAGGCGGCAAATAGATTTACTGCTGGTGGTAGTAGCCGCGTTCATGGGCCACCAGCTAACTCGTTTCCCTCGTTTCTCGAACGCTGGGCGCCATTATCCGTATAATATTTACACGGTTTGATACATTTCTTAGCATTGGACGCATACTTGAAGTGGTACCAGCAATATTCCCCATGTGGCCGTTCGCGGGAAAATGATCTGGTACGCGACAGGCTTCTATTTTTAATGCGGAACCTGCGTTCCAAGTTATCGACGCGCAGTGTGATGGCGTCTATTTTCTTGATTAAAGTATCCATACTGGAAGAATCCACTGCAGGCGGTGCAAGAGAAAGGTTATCTTTTATCTTGCTCTATCAATATGTCCACGCGTACACACAAAATTGAGAAGAGAGAGGAGTCACCAAAAAATTAAAATACCCACGTCGGGTCACCACTTGTAGCGGCCTAACTACTTTTTTTTTGTTGGGTAATGAGAGCTTCTCAATTTTATGTATGTACAAATAAGTGAACAAACAAGACACAAGACAGAGGTAAATAAATTTTAATTATAACAACAACTGTGAATTATAGAAAAGGGGTAAAAATAAGTTATCTCCCTTTTACTGCAGATATTTGCAAAAATGAATGAAACACTTTTTTTTTAGAGATATCTGTTTAAACAATAAAATATTTTTTGAATTGTAAATGGCCCAAAGCCAATGTTCAAAAGTTTGTATGTAGACAAATAATTGAAACAGTTCAAATTGTGAGCTGGAAATTTGTGAGTTGGAAAACAGTTTGTATGTTCAAATAATTTGATACAGTTCAAAGTTATGAGTTGGAAGATAATCTGCAAGCAAAGTGTGTGTGAATAAAAAATGTCAAAAATACTTGCGGTTTAGCTGAGAAGTTGAAACAATAATAAATTATTATACCAGGAGAAAATGTTGAATGCAAAAAGCTGGTATTGCAAAGTTTTGAATATTTAACTTAACTTCTCAGTCAGGTCAAGATGAAACCGGCTTATTTTCTTTTAAAAGAGTAGGCGAAAACACATATTGCCTTAAAAGAAAAGTGAGCTGGAAACAATAGGTCTGGTACCTTCAAAGGATACTTTCCAACTGGAGCTTGAAGAGCAGGAAGATTCCCGCTTTTTCGAAAGAGAGGCAAAATGCTGCTGCTGATGCAGAACAAACCAATGAAAAGTTTGGTTACAAAAAGAAGATGGTTTGATTTATTTTACAATTTTCCTTCTCGAACTTTCTATAAAATATTGGTGATACGAGGGTATCGTAGAGAGCTCGACAGCACTTCCACAAAATCGTTGAATAAAAAACAGCATAGTATGAATTAAAAAAAAAGCACCAACTTAATAAAAACAAAATTTTTCTATCAAAATGTTGATATTAAGACGAAAGATCAAAGTATTTTCTAATTATTGAATTTTTTTTTAATATCATATAACACGTTCAAAATTTTGGTAAAAAATCTTGTATTGATTTTAGTTAGCGGGTAACCAAATCGTTAGGTGAGTTTAGAATGGAAAACGTAATTATTACCTAAGTCCGTTTTTTTCCCCGGTGACAAACATTCATTTGGAAATTCTTGTAAAAATCAAATAATTGTCGGATTTTAATGAAACTTTCAGGACTTATTCACAAATATATGAAATTATTTGTAAAATTATTATTTTTTAAAAATGTTGGTAAAAATATTTTTTTACATCTATTAGCACGCCTTCACGTAAAATCATGAAATTTTAAGAAATTAAATTTTGTTGCAATAATTGGTTTTATTAGTTAAACGTAGGACTCACCGGGGAATGTAAATCGTCTTTTATTTTTTGGGGAAATTTTGCCTTTATTTCCAAAATTCTGTTCCCAATAAAAATAAAAATGCAATAAAACTATGACATTTGTTGGGATAGAATAAGCCATCCACTCCTTGGATACGGGTCGGCAGATTTGGATCATTCCAATACTTTGAATTAACCAATCAGTGCTCAATGTTTTGCAAGGCGAGCAACCTCATTGGCTTAAGCCTACTTTAGCGCCAAAATTCAACGTGCCGATCTTCAACTTCCAAAACATATAAAAGCCACACTTTCGAATGAAAATTTCAGTTTCCCCAGTGTTTTCAACACTTTCGACCAGCCGCACTTTATCTTCACGCGCAATCTTTCTAAGTGCTAATGGGTTCAGTGTTACTCACTTAATTCTTTACATACTGAAAGACCTTTCCTCTTTACCGTCAAGAACTTCTACTTGTTTTAAAAACATTCTTTGACTATTTCTCGACACCGATATTTTAATCTCTGTGGAAAGCCTTATTCAGACTTATATTCATACTAATACTGATTACCTTTACGTAACAAGCAACATGAATACTGAATAATATTCTATAATTAAAAGATTAAGATATTTCATCAACTTCAAATACTTTCAGCAAAGTACGTAAATCTCACTTTGTTTCTACAACCTACATTACGTGCAATCTACGAACATTCGCCTCACGCACTTCGGTTGTATTTTTGTAACGAATCGAACTTTTGTCAATCAAATATTTACAATAATACATTCTTGACTTTCATGTTAAAACTCATTTCATTATTCGTCATTTCGACATCACAGGTCTATCTTCATATGTGAATTTAGTTGTATTTCTTGAACTGTTTAAATGTTTCTTTGTTTATATAAAATTATTCTTGTTACATTTGTTTGCTCAACCAGTTGTTTGAGTTAATCATTTCTACATTTTGTTTGGATTAATGTTTCTTATGATCAAATATAAAAATAGTTGTGAACTTGGTTAAGAACACGCACACAGCCTTAAAACCCTTACTAAATATTAAAAACTATAATAACTAAGTTCTGTACACATTAATTTGATAAGCTTTTAATTGCTTTAATAAATAATATAAAAAATGGGCATTATAATCTCAATTTTTTCCCATTAATAATACAATTTTAAAAGAACTGTTTTCATTTTTTTAATGATAATAATTTATAAAGTTTCAAAAATATTTTTTTTAATATTTGAAAGATTTGTTGTCGTTACTTTACTAACTTATTAAGTGAAGATTTTAATTTTTTTTGTGTGTGTATTTGAAATTTTTTGTATGGTAAATTTTTATGCGTACATTAAAAGATCATATGTTTCACGGTTTTTTCAACTTACAGGGAAAAAATTTGTACAATTATGTCACTTGTGATTGTCATACACTTACCTTATCTCACACCTGTCAAGCTGTCATCACATTTCAAATACGGGAAAAATAATTTTATTCTAAATTTATTGCTACGAATAAGTAATACCTGCGTAAATAAGCTTAATTTAACATTAAATCTGCTAATTTTCTAAAAATAATATCTCACAGATCTATGCTTAAAATACTTAAAATTTTAGATTCCAATCAATATAATTTCTGTTTGAAATACATCATAGTTTTATTCCGTTTTTTATTTTATTATTGGAAGCAGATTTTCGGATATAGAGGCAAAATGTTTTTAAAAAAATAATAGATTTACATTCCCTAGTGAGTTCTGCATTTGAAACCAATTTTCCCAACAAAATTTAATTTCTTAAATTTCATGGCGTGGAGTGGGGATAGCAGAATTAAAAATATATATCTTTACTAGAAATTTTTAAAAATAATAATTGCAAAATTAATTTAATTCATATGTGATTAAGTCCTGAAAGTTTCATTAAAATCCAATAATTATTTGATTTCTGCATATTAATTTCATTCATTTGTGAGTAAGTCCTAAAAGTTTCACTAAAATCCAATATTGTGCTGCCCTGGACAAAACGCCGAAAAGCATCTCGTTTGGACAGCCACTTTAACTCAAATTCGTAAGAACACAGACGAATTTCATAGGAAAAACGAAAGATTTTATTCCTTGAATTAGGTAAAAAATCAAAGTTCTATGGAACGGCGGAGAGGCGAAAGAGTGCGTGTCAATGCAGGGACCAACATGGAGAAATCTGAAGATTCCGCCAAAGGACAGTCTCGCTCACGTGGCCTTATCACGTTGCAGTGGGTAAAACACGGTAAGGCGTGATAAAGGACAGGAAATTACAACAAAGGGAAGCATAGTCTATGCTAGAAGGCACAATAATGAAGGAGAAGGGAAAAACAAAATAGAATAGAATGAAAAACAGTAACAAGAAAGACGTCGCAGTGAAACGAGAAGTAAAAGGTAAACAAACACAAAAACGGTGTCCGAAAGAATTTGTCCCTGCTGACGGAAGGTCCGCGTTACGAACGTGACACTCCCCGCCTGAGATTGTTAAATCTCAAAAGGTTTCGCTGGAAGTCTGTTTTGTGTTTGTGTTGTGAGTGTGATGGGCATGCATAAGTAGGGAAGTTGTAGTGGGTTTGGCTGGGAACACTGCAGGAGGAAGGAGGATAACGAAAAGAGTGGTAGCAGTTCTGTGAAGAATAAGTTGTGGAAAGGGGCGAGCAGAGCGACAAGGGAAGATGTTATGCAGATAAGTTGAAAGATGGGGGGGGCGAAGAAGGAGGGTTTAATTTATAGGCTCAGCTGCAAGTAGCAGGAGGAGAAGTTCTGTCTCTGTTCGGAATGACGTGGGTAATTTTTTTTTTTAAGAAGAAGAAAAAGAAGAAATCTCGTACCAAATGCGGCTTTCTCCTGAATTGGTAAGCACGTAGGTTGAGCTGACTGACTGCTTGTTGTCTGTTTTTCGGGTGTCGAAATTTGGGTGGCTTGAGTGGAAGAGGCGCAACCCAACTGTGGCGACTATTTCTCTTCGCGCCCTTTCCCATGATATCAAGGAAGATTCTGTCTTCCATGGAGTAGGCCAGTCGGTCGTCTTCCTTGGTAAGCTGGAAAACGGAGTTACCCAGTTCTTTTCGGTGGTATTTTTTCTTGGCCTGGAACGTGTTGGGACAAGGTTCAGGGTTTGTCAGGCGGCCTCCTTCTTGAGTTCTGGTGAAGACGGTGTTTACAGTAAACGGTTTATGTGTTCCCCCAAGGCATACATTTCCCACTATCACCCTGCCTAGATACAGTTTCTGCGCGTACGGGGCGCGGTGAGGGCCGTTGATATGTGTGGACCTTGTTTAAGTCGATGATGTCACGACCTAGGAGTGGTAGAGTGGGGGCCTTGTCATCCATGTTGGGAATCCCCGTTGCTATGCTAGCCAAATACTTGTGATGAAGGGCTGCTTCTGGCGTGGGAATCTCCGACCGATTATCTGGCACATCGCTGCACTCGATTAGTGTTGGAAGTAGGAGGCTGATGAGTCTATCTATGGATTCGATTCTGTACCCGTAGGCTCTCTTCCCAACAGTTTCTATGACCCCAGCGCAGGTCCTAAGTAAGTAAGAATAGGTGGGGCTGCAGTCACTGAACAACTCGAAGAACTCTGGACAAGCAAGGGACTTGTTACTGTGTTCATCGATCACGGCATGCATCCTGACCGCATTGTTTCTCTGGCCTTGGGGATGTATCTTCACCAGGCAAATTTTCAAACAAGATTTGTCGAATACGTTGACACCACAAACCTGTGTGCAGTGGGCTGCAACGTTGTTGCTCTCCCCGCCATGGTTTAACATGGCTCTGTGTGGAATGGTTTGAGGTGCTGGTCCAGGATGAAGGGCGGTATTGTGGCTGTCTTCAGTCGCGCAGCTCCTCCGACGGTCGCCAGCTGGATCGGACTTGTGATCAGGGAAGAGGCAAAAGGAAGCTTCGGAGTTGATAGGCCGATTGGATTGTGCCTCAGGAAACTAAGTTTTTCCGAGCGGGAGGCTGTCCTGGTTGTAGAGCAGCAGGTGGTGTGTGTTGTGGATTGAGTTGAGCGGTCTGTTCGGATACACACTTTCTCGTGCGTTGCACAAAACCAGTAGGAGTCTGATCAATGCGAATATCGGATCTTCTATCGCTGAGCGAGACGCGCCTTTCAAAGGCTTTCAATGCGGCTTCTTTGTCTCTTTTTCAGCTTCTAGAACCCTCTTTTCGGACTCCATCTTGGCCTTAGCTTCACGCAGTTTATTTTCCCTATCCACAAAGAGCAGGCGTGCTTTGGCCATCTCCAGTTCGGCACGGACAGCCAAGGCCTTGGATGAGGCGGAGGATAGCCTGGAGCGCGTTCGATTTGACAGCGGAGATTTTCGCTCCATGGCGTTTGTGGATGCGTGTCGGGACCTGTTGCTGAGAAGTCGACTATAAGTAGCGGTGCGTGACGGGTTGTTAAGATTAAAAGTTGTCACATTAAATGCCGGCGGCAGTCTTGTAGAGGAATCCACAAGGAGCCATGGTAGGAGAAGCTGGTCTCACTGCATCAACGGAGCCTTCGCGCCACGTGCGAAGAAAATTTGATTTTTTACTGTGCTGCCCTGGACAAAACGCCGAAAAGCATCTCGTTTGGACAGCCACTTTAACTCAAATTCGTAAGAACACAGACGAATTTCATAGGAAAAACGAAAGATTTTATTCCTCGAATTAGGTAAAAAATCAAAGTTCTATGAAACGTCGGAGAGGCGAAAGAGTGCGTGTTAATGCAGGGACCAACATGGAGAAATCTGAAGATTCATATATATATATATATATATATATATATATATTGAGGAAATTGTATGTAAAAGTGGGAAAAATTACACATTTCGAACTTCAGGACTAAACTTGGTACGTTAGTACGACTACCAGAGTCGTATTAACGCATATGCCTGATAGGCACACGCCCGGGGACCCCACGAGCAAAACAAAAGGATCCAATGCTAATCTGTGTATGCTATGCGACTTGTATTACAGGAGCCACTTTTTAGGAAATACTAAAAATAGTAATTACTACAAGCCACGCGTATTGCGATTTGTGAAAATATATGCCATAATAGAAAAATCTACTTCATTTGAGATGGTTCTCAAATATCAAAGAAAGTAAGAGAATGTTTCTTTTTGACCTAGAAAACACCGGAAATGGCGAGGACGTTTTTTTAAAAAGGCCGCCCACCTATATAAATGGAAGAGCTGGTTTGTTTCGCCAATTCAGTTCACTTGCAGGGAATTTCGCTATCACAAAAAAGATCAAAGAACTGACGCTTGATGATCAGTCTGAATCAATTTTGTCTTAATTTTTTTAAATTGTGATATATTTTTATTTTTTAACATTAAAACTCTAGCGTTGCTTGTATTTTTATTCTCTCTCTCTCTCTCCCCCCCTCTCTCTCTCTCTTCGCAACTGTGACAAAATGGGGTTTCGTCCTAAGCTTTGATGTTCATTTCAAAACAAAAACAGCAATTCAGCTAAAAACAAAAAAAATAGTTTTCTCATTCGGTGAGAAAATTTTTTACAACAACAACAAAGAAGATTCATGTTTCTCTCCAGACATTGTTTTTTTAAACTGACTTTATATTCGTGCTTGTTTAAAATGTCGTTAAAAAATTTCTTTATTCATCCAATTTGGTTGAGCAGTTTCATTTATTTAAAAAAATCAGGGTTATTGCAACTAGCTAAGCTTTATCTTTGAATTGACAAAACGTGCAAAGGCTTATTCACAGCAGTGAACGGAAAACCATTGCTTCTGATTCACTAAAGAAAAAATGTGAACTTCTGTATCATAAAGATTTGAATTATGATGACCTTTTAATGGGTACCTTCACGCAATTGCCGAAAAACAACATAGCATAATGTTAAAAGGGCTCAAACTTAATAAAAATTAAGTTTTATCATAAAAATGTTTATATTATTATTATGAGAAAAAAATCAATGTTTTTGTCATTATTTTTTAAAAATTTTAATGAATCCTTTCTAACACGTTCGAAATTACGGTAATTTTTTCCGTCAGCAACTCACCAGATACTTACTAGAGGTTACGATTACTACTAATGGCAAACGTGATATTAGGCAAGTCTTTTTTTTTGGGGGGGGGGGCTTTGAAAGTCACGTTAATTTGGGAATTCTTGCAAAAATCATCTGTTTGATTTTAATGAAACATTTAGGACTTATTCACAAATGAATGAAGTTATTTATGCAATTATTGTTTTTACAAAAAATTGGTAAAAATATATTTCTTTACATCTGTTAACCCCTCCATTTATTTGCACGAAACTTCTAGAAATTCAGTATCTATCCAATTTTTTTTTATTAGTTAAATGCAGAACTTTTTGGGGAATGTAAATCATGTGTTTTGACCCACATTTTTTTCTTTTTTTTTTCTTTTTTTTTTTTTTTACGAGACCATAAATTTACTCCGAATAGTGAAATAAAAAGTGTGCTGTGAAATACGGCCTTATACTCGTCATATTATAATTTAATAGCTTAGATGAATAACAACGAACAGACAGACAAATTATGAACGAAGAAAATTTTGATTTTTTGGTAACAACAAAACAAATAATATGTATATCCACAAAATGTACGAAAGATGGAGATGAGATTATTTGCTGAGACAGTGATTAGAGAAAGTAATTGTGACTTTAAAAAGTAATTGTTCATGAATTCATAATTAATAATCTCTTTTTTATGTTCAGTAAAAAAGCATGTATACAAAACACCAACAGTTTGTCGAAAAAGGTTGCTTGAAAGTGAGTTCAAAGGTATATGTAGAAAATATTGAATGATTGTTCCTTTGAGAACTCAGAAAATTAATATAAATGTGCGAGTGAATATATTAATTCAAATTGTATGAGTGAGTATGTAGCAATTTTAGTGTGATTAATTAATTGCAAACAGGCCAAGATTTGTCGACCCAAACAGAGTGAAGGCATACAGTAATAATAAAAATAAACTGAACAATTAGTTGGAGAAGAATAATGAAAAATAATAAAAAATTACGATTTATTGTTATATATACAGGGTTGTCAATCCGAACTGTCCCCAAATCAGACACGACACTTGGTTAAACTGGTATATGTTGGGTGAAGTACAGTTAACGGAGTTTGTTTAATTGATTTTTGGTAATTTCTTGGTAAGTCTGGCTCAAAGCTGGTGTATCGACATTACATCAGGAAGTAATCTCGTGTGGTCAATCTCCGTCCGTCCTCACTGCTCGAATCTCTGATCTCCTCTATTTCTCTTCGCGCATTCACTTTCTTTGTTACTCTAAAATGAAACAACTATCGTTTCTCACGCCATATACAATAACTTGGATTTCTCAGGCGAATCATTCACCATTGTTTTAGATAGTTTTTTAGGGCTTCTTTCATCGGTTTAACTGTTAACATCTAAATTAGATTTGTTCCCGACTTGTAACGGAGTTTGAATCACTGGGAATATGTTTATACTGATTAATTCATTTCACGAGACGTGTATCAGTATAACTCTCCGTATAACTAAGTAATAAAATTTATTATTAAGTAAGTATCAGTAACCAAATAGTGTCACAACGCAAGCTTCAAACTTCACGTTTTTCAGTCCAGCGTTTGTGTTAAGTCAAGTAATTTTTTTATCCGAACTCATGACAATGCGATATGTAAATTGTCGTAAGTGCTTTTTTAATTGATGTGGACCGGTGATGGGACCACTAAATTATAACTCGAAACACGGTGGTATGGTTAACAATATATATTAAGTCAAACATAGATAAAAGAGAACAGAGTAATATAAGCTTGGCTTACTAGTGACTTACGGACAGGCAGACTGTGCTGAGCTGAACTGAAGCCACGAGAGTGATTAACTCTCAGTTAATATACTGTTAGAAAGAGTCCATAGTTAAGCGGGTAACGCCCCACAACATTAATTAAACTTGGCAAGTGGATTCCACAAATGCATTAAAAGTACACTACTTTTAATTTAGATAAACTTTTAATTGATTTTATTAATAATATATATTAAAGATATCATATTCTTAAGAGAAGAATATTTCGATGAATAATGAATTTTATAAGAATTATTCTCATTTATTCTTTGCTAATTTTGATAATTTATAAAGTTTCAAGTATTTTTCTTAGTGTCTTCCGTTATTAATTTATTAAGTAAAGACTATATTTACAAACTGAAGTTTGAAAAGCTTAATACAAATCATTTAGAATTAAGATTTTTAAAATAACTTATTTCTTTTAATGTTAAAATGCACATTTTTTTTTATTATGGAAACTTATAAAAGTCTTATCATTAAAAGTCACGTGTTTCAAGGGTTGTTCCCCTTACAAAAAGTTCACTTGGGGTATGTCATTTATTGGTCACCATACTTCCAGATGTGTAAACTGATTGATAACAGGGACTGTCATCGCCTACTAGAAAAGCCAACTTGGTAGACCTTTCGATTAAGAAATACTTATATTCTAAATTCCATGCCACAAACAAGTAATATTTATTTCAAAACAGATTAAATTAAGTTTACATTTAGTTTACACACCCACAAGAACACAATTGCTAATTTTCCAAAAATAATGTGTCACAGACGTATATTTTATTTTTACAAGATTATTAATACCGAGAATTAACTTTTGTTTGCAAATGTATCGATCGCTCAAAAAATAGCCGAAAAATTGAAAAATTGTTAAATATTTCATAATTTTAGATTCCAATCAATATAATTTCTGTTGGAAATACACCCGAGTATTTTGCTTACTGGAAATAGTAAATTTAATCATTTAGCTTTCAATTAAATTAAAATAAAAGCCTCAAGACAACGTTTTTATTTTTAAAATTCAACTTAAAACTTAGGTATAAAAAATTAGTTGAGTTATCTACTTTTAAATGAATGTGAGAATCTGAAGTCCTATATTGCTCTTGATAAAAATTTTGATGCTCTCCTTGTGTTTTTCAGGCCTCGTGTATTTTTCAAATGTTCATCATGTTGATAACTTGCTACTGTGCAGGATGTTTTTAATGTTTTAAACTAGTTTTGCTGAAGTGCCAATCAAATAAATATATGTTTAATATTATCCACTATTTTACTTTCTATTCCTGTGAGAGGGTGTCCTAGAGACCCGAGCATCAGTGGTCCATAATGCTGTTAAGGTGGTCCAGACGACTATACGTGCGCGCAATAGAGGTAAAAATTTTGATTTTCTTTTTAGTTAGTCGAATTCATTTCAGAGTATTTTCATTTTTATTTCCATCACTTTTGGAAGTAAGTATTCCACACTGTCAGAAACGGATAAATTTTGTAAGAGCCGGGGCAGATGTTTATCGTGGATTTGTAGCGGGGTATCTTATCTATTCTTTTTCTAGTTGTCGCGGGAGTCCGTTCTAGAGAAGGGTAATTGTATATTGTTGCAGGTTAACGGAATTTGGCCTTGTGATAGATAGCCCACTATAAGTCATAAAATTATTACAAATCAAGAAAAGCAAATTGAGTTGAAAATAACATTTATATATAAACATATCAATGTTTTTTACAATTAAAGAAATACTCAAATATAGGTCCAAAGGAGGTTAAAATGTTCATGGCGAATAAAATGCTGAAAGAGATTTAAGGCTTAGGAATGTGGGTGCGCTGTAAGTAAGGAAGGTCTTTGAAGTAGTCGCTCCTTAGGTCAGTAAGTACTTTTGAGACTGGGAAGAAAATAAGGAAAGGTGAAGGGAGGCGAAAATAGTAGCCGCTTGACTTGGTCAAGGGGATATTGATTACACTCTTCTCCTTGGTGTCTGTCTGCTGGGTACTTTCTGTCTCTGCTTTTTATATCTGCTTTTTGGATCAAAAGCAACTCATTTGGGATTTCACATTTGTATTTGATTCTGGGCTTCCCATTGGCAGATAAATAAAATTCGCGTAGGCTCGCGAAATGGAAATTTAATATTTGATTAATTTTTATTTTTCAACCGGAACATCTGCGCGGACACGGATGCGCACCGACGAGTTTTGGTCATTTGCTTTCTGGTCGTTAAAGTGCAAACATCCGGTCCATCGCTTTTGCTCGGTATCACCACAGATTACCTTGCACACTTTTAGACATTTACGTCGTAGTTAATTTTTCTCTTTTGATCAGAGTAGCATTTTTTATGCCAAAGTAAGGTCTGTCTTATTACGGTGGACAACCAAAGTATTTATGTATTATTTTATAAATTGCCCCTTTTGTGTTTATATAATCTTTTTTTTAGATTTTTTAAGTCTTTCCTATGCATATTTTTGGGGATAATTATGACAGGCGATGGAGTAAATTCCTCTTTCAGGTTTTAGCTTATTGTTTTGTTTAGTATTGACAAAGTCATTTAATGTTTTGGATATAGTAATAACAAATTGCGTTGTGGTACAGTGGATATCGGCTCGGAGCGAGAAGCCGGGGAGCCGAGTTCGAATTCCAGTTGAATCCATTGTATTCACTGACGCGCAAATACCCTTAGGAAAGGTATTAATCCGTTTCTTCCTTCCAGTTATGGGTTAAATAACAGGACAGATTGGGTTCTATAGCCTTGGTCGGCAACCAGTCTACCGCAGAAAACAATGGCAACCTACTGCGGGATAATGTTCTGCCCAGTCAGTCATGTCTATTTCGAGACATGATCGCCCAAGCGTGTATCACGTATGGCACGTAACTGACTGAATAACAAATTTTATGTTGAGTTTAGATTCTTTTCAGTTGCAGATGTGATAGAGTTAGTTGTTTTTTTTTTTATTCCTTTGGTTTCTCAGAAGAGACCATTTTCCCCCCGGTTGTTTTGTTTTGGGAATATTCTATGAGCCTTTTTGTTTCGCATTGAATATAAAATAATTAGGGAACTGGAGAAGTTTGAACTGTTTTCAATGTATTTCTCGTTTTCGTGTAAATAATCCGAGCTACTTATTCTTAGTACTCATAGGTAGAATCCGATGATTATACCGGATTTTATTTTGTTGTTATGATGAGAATATACACCGAATTTTAAGCTCTTGTTAATGTGGTGTAGCTTGATATCTAGCTCTTCCGTTTCGTATGTGAATTCAATTGTGTGTTCGATTTTGCTTAGTTGAGCTACTTGATCAAATAATTCAGTATGACGAGGATATAAAGAGAGCATCAGAAATATAATGAAAGTATGTTGATTTCTGGGGTAAAATATTTTGGAAAGGATTGAAGAAATTCTAAGGAAATACATGCCATCAGTTCATTGAGAGGCGATGTAACAATCATAATTAAATATGAAGTAGCGCTGACTGGTGATGAGACGGGAATTTTGATTATTTTAGCTGTTGGTAGAGAGAGCTTTATCTTTGATAATGTTAGATGCTTTTTAGATTTAGGCATTTTTCAACTGGTGTCCAAAGGTTTTTGTTGGTCATGATCCTTTCCCTTATTTTTTCAACTAGGCTGCCTGAATTCTTTATACCATTATATGAGACGAACTGATTGTTCCAAGAATTTAGAAGAGTTTAGAAATTTCACTATGACTTTCGCCATATTATGAGCGGAAGAGGATGCCTGTATATTTATATCGGACTCATTAGGATACCAGTTTTGTAGGTTTAAGGGATGCTGCAGAGTCTGTGTGTTTTAGGGTGATATTCTGTGAGTCTATATCATGACATCTTTTCATTTTTAATTAGTTTCCTGATTTCCTTGCGAAATTTTTGTGTTTTGGTAGTTATTTTTGTGCGTTGTCCTTTTTTCATGTGTGTCGGTACCGTTAAGTAGTGCGTTCACTTTTTTCTGTGTATGTATATTTTTCATGATTAGAATTCATACTCCCTTGTCAGAGGGAATAATAGGGATTTCGTTATTTCTCACTAGGGTCTTTAGTGCATTCAGGTGGCTCAGTGGTAATGCATTTTTGTTGTTGTTAATGCATTTTTGTTGTTTTCTATAGTTGCTATGATTATGAATTGAATGATACTTTTTGTGAACTCTGAGTCGTTTACTACTCTTCACAAGAACGGATAACCCACTAAAGGCAAAGAGTTGAAATTAATTTATTCATCTCAACTCTTTGCTTTAATATGTATACTTGAGAAAAATATAGCTTTTCTCTTGTTTAGTTTATATATATATATATATATATATATATATATATATATATTTGTGTATTTAGGCAGCAAATTTTCTTTTAAACATTTCCGATTAAATAAATTGCAAGCACTATGTTTGCTTATAAATTGCAAGCACTATGTTTGCTTATTTTTTATGCTTATTTTTAATAAAACGTTATATTTGAAGCCAGAAAAAAATGTACAGTAATTTTTAGCAACACAGTTTTCCGGTTACATTTGTTACCAAATTCACTCCCCTAAAGATGATCCTGGAAAGAGATTGAAAGTATTTGGGTACCTTAAAAAATGAAAGGAAATAAAATCTGTCAACGTTACAAATCATTTCTGATTTTTTTTATTATAATACACGAAAGATTATCTGTGAGTATGAATAGATTTTATTAAAAATAAACAAACATAGTGTTTGCAATTTATTTAATCTGACATGTATATATATATATATATATATATATATATATATATATATATATAGATTATGTTGTATATTATTATATATAAATAATATATATATTATATATGTATATTATAAATATATGTACATATATTATAAATATATATATTGTATTTATTAAATGTATATGTATTATATATAATATTCATATATTATATCTATATTATGTATATATTATATATACGTAATATATACATTTTATAAATATAACTTGTATTATTTAAAATATATATAATATATAAATAAAAGAGATAATAACTATACTCGTGTCGAAAAACCTTCCACGTATCTACGAAGCAGGGAAAAATGGTTTTAAAAAAGAAACAGCTAAGTACATGAACATCAGTCAAAAGAACTCAGACCGAGTCAGTACGTAGCCCAAAGAAAAAACCCTGACACAAGTAATCAACTAACAAAAAAGCGCTCAATACTTAGGTAGAGCGGAATAATACCTAGAGAGCCAGACAACCTACCTAGGTTTCACCTACACGCATCGTCAGGGAAAGCTGGCTCACAAGGAAAGAGAATTAACGACAAGTATAAAGGAAATTCAATCAATCTCAAACGATTCTTTTAGGTGAAAGCTAAGTAGGTTGTCTAGCTCTCTAGGTATTATTTATTTATAATATATAAATATATATATGCATGTATACTATATATATGTTTTATATATATATATATATATATATTATAAATATACATTTTATGTATATTATATGTCATATACATAGATTATATATATGCTATATATATTACATATATGTTTTATAAATTATATATATTTTATATATATTTTATATTTTTATAATATATATATATATATATTTATATATTAATTATGCAAATTAAATATGTATAAAGCACGGAGAGTGTTTTTAAAAGAGCAAGAAAATGTGTGTTCAAAACTTTCTTCAAGCTGTGTTTAATCAGCAGGTCTTACGTGGTCGAATGGTCTTAAAATGTCAGATCTCACGACTGTTTCCAGGTTCAAATGCTGCCGATTGACACATATTTTCCTAATAAGATTTCTCGATTATTCTGCCCAGCAGATGCAAATACTGTTTAATAATAAAATTATTCATTCTGTAGATGTAGATATTGTTTAATAATAATAAAAACAGAGCATCTACTCAAATAGGAGTGTCCATTAAAAATTAATAAGATATATATATATATATATATATATATAGATCGGTGAAATGACATAGCCTTGTCTCCCCAACCCCTTTCTATCTTTGTGTATTTGCTGAATTCAGTTCCTGTCTGTATGCAGGCAATTTGGTGCAGTAAAGGTTCTTGCTTACTAGAGTACGCTCTCTCAAGGTCAATGTTTCCAAACATCTCTATAAGGTCTTCATGGCGTACTTTGTCGAAAGCCTTAGCATAATCTACAAAACACAGGTAAACGTCTTTTTTCATATGTATCACCCTTTCTGATAGCATCCTAAGCATAAATATCGCATTACTTGTCCCAGTGTCCTTGATGAGACCGCACTGTTCTTGTCCTATTTCCGGCCTGAGTCTGCTGCGCGCTCTATTCATCAGGATTCGGACGATGAGTTTCGTCATGTGGCTTATCAAACTGTAGATTTCGCATTTTGTTGCACCTGGCTTCTTAGGCAGAGCCATGAAAATCAATCTGCTTAGGTCTTCTGGGATTTTGTCACTGCTGAAGACTTCATTTATAATTTCTGTGATTTTGTCTATGCCGAAGTCGTCTAAAGCTGACAAAATCTCCATTACAATGCCGTCTTGTCGTTTCTGTTCAGTTTGGCCAGTGCAGCTTCCACTTTGGATTTTAATATTTTTGATCCGTCGATATTTTTGTGTCTTGTCATTTGTTCTCTCTTGTTGTGGAAGAAATCTCTTATATATTCTTCCCACCGCTGAAGTATTTCCGCCTTCTTTAATATGGGTGATTCCATCCTTAGATTTTATGCTTTCCACTGAAGATTATGTTTTTGTCCTGTTATTTCTCATAATTTTTTATGCATGTATCTTTTATTAGTCGTACTCAGTCTCTTTATTTTTGCCGATTTGTCATTGAGCCATTCCTTCTTTGCCTGTCTGCATTTGCTCCTTATTTTCTTGTGTACTTTTCTGTATTAGATTCCATGTCTTGGTGTTGTTTTCTGTCTCTTTTTCATCATGTTCAGAATCTCATCTGTGACCACTCATTTTTCCTTCTATATCTTCTTTCTTTTGGGATGATATCATTGGCCAATATCACTAATGCTTCATTTCACCTCAAGCAAGGCAGGAGATTACAGTGAGAGACAAAATAACAGGGTACAGGGGATGCCAAAGAAAAAACAACTCATCCACATCCATGACAATGCCTGCACAGAAAGGCAATGTGCACTTTTACTTGGTGCTCAGCGCTGTGATCAAGAGCCTTCACAAGACTAGCTATGCTTGATAACAACATCACCTCTTACCAGTCAAGTCAAAATCAATCAGAGCTGAGAGATGTTCAAGGCTTACCTCATTCATTAACCATCAAGGTACAAGAAAAGTTCTCATGTTTGTTAACAAAAATAAGTTCACTGTGGACACTGAAAGGAATTGTAGAAATTCTTGGGTGATTGCATATGATCCTTCTGACATCCCATCTGTATTTGAGATAAAGAATTCTTCTCTGATGGTCTTTCGTGATGCAGCGAGTAATGGAAGTGTCATGGATCCACTGATTTGAAGATTGGCATAAAGGAGTATCTAGACATCTTGAAGAACACTGTTACCTTGGATGAAGCAGAAGTTTGGACTTAAAATGTGACATTTATTCAGGATTCTGATCAAATGCAATACAGGCTTTCCTTGCTGAGAAGGTATCATGTTTTGTGAGAGTCGACATCTGGCCTAGTAACATCTAAGATCTCAACCTTCTTGAATATTTTTTGTGAGGCATACTTCAAGCAAGAAACAATGCTTCACCACAATCAAGTGTCCATACTTTTAAGTGCTGCATCATGCATGAGATATGCAAAATCAAAAGGGCAGATATTGTGGCAGCTTCATGAAAGTTTTGTTTTCATGTAGAAGGGTGGACATATTGAGTGATAAATGTTTTTGTACAAATAAATATTGCATTCAAATTAAATGTTCAGACTACTATTATTTTAGTATTTATAAATTGTTTTATGCATCTCTAAAAATTATTCCAATTTATCTGCAACACCGTGTATATATATATATATATATATATATAAATATTTGTTGTGTGTATTTGTATTTATATATATGTACAAATTAATAAACCATCTATATTTGCATATATATATATATACAGGGACTTGCACATAAATTGAGGCTTTTTTTAAGCAGACAATTAATTAACAATTTATTTTCTGACAAAACCTTGACCATTCGGTGGAGTTCACATTCATTTGCACCTAGGTTCATACATATATATATATATATATATATATATATGTTTGTGTATGTGTGTGAGTGTGTTTGTATTTATATAATGTGTGTGTGTGTGTGTATATATACATATATAAGTTGAATATATGGGTTGGAATTTTGTTTTATTATTATTCTATTATTATTTTGTTTTATTATTTACTATGGTATATCTTTTATTCTGATGAATTGTAATATTGCAGTGATTTTAGTATGGTAATTTATATGTAAGTTTATTATTTATATATTATTTCTTAATTATGTTATTGTAATAATTTTAATACATAGATATTTAGTATTTTATTATTTTATTGAAAGATTCTAACTGTTAACTTTATGTTTAAAACTTACATTTTATTTATAAAAAGTTTGCATAATACTTTTATTCACTAGAATTTTAAAGGGCAATATATTTCATTTTTATGATTCCAGACTAATAAATGCACACATTCATACATAATTCTCTCATGTTATTTGAAATAGAAAATTGTTCTATCAATTGACACGTGCATACCTCTTTACTGACTCATAAACGCACACATTCACACATGATTTCTCTCAACACATACATCCATAACTGATTCTCTCATATTATTTAAAAAGAAAATTCGTTCCATCACTTGACACGTATATACAATACTGGTTATGTCTTTTGAATGGAAATACATTTTGTCACTGTCATTCACACATACTAATGTTATCGACATATGCACACACTTAGTTCATCTATGGTTTGGATGCACTTAACACACATTATTTTGCTTACATATACTTACATTCATAATAAACATCTAATGTTTTTTACACGAGGGCACACTTAAACAGACACAAGTTTTTTCTTCTACATTTAAGATTCATCTGTTGCTTTATCACACATGACACATATCTGACCAATGAAACTATTCCTTTATCAACATAGTGTCTCTTAGATTTTTAAACCATTCATCTTTAATAAATCTCTGAAGAAGCTTGTAAAAGTAAAACATGTTAGATTAAAAACACTTTTTCCTATTTGTTCTTTACTTATTCTATTCACACACACACACACACACACACGCACACACACACACACACACACACACACATATATATATATATATATATATATATATATATATATTTGCATTTGTATCTGTAAAAATAAAGACAAAAGAAAAAACTTATCTTAGCTGACACTTTTTTTTTCCAATCCTGAAAGAATTATTTCTATCTCAGGCCAACATCAGTAAATTAAGGGCGATACATGATACATGCTTGGGCAAGGCATCACTGACTGAGCAGAATATTTTCCCCCAGTAGGTTGCCATTACTTTCTACAGTAGACTGGTTGCTGACTAAGGCTATAGAACCCAATTTGTTCTGTTATTTAATCCATAGCTGGAGGGAAAAGTGACAGATCAATACCTTTCCCAAAGGCATATGTAAATGCAATGAATTCAACTGGAATTCAAACTCAGCTCTCTGATTTCTTGTTCTGATTTCCATTACATCACAACAATATCCAGGTCAACATACATGACAATGAAATATCCAGGCTAACATACATGACAATGAAATATCCAGGCCAACATACATGACAATGAAATATCCAGGCCAACATACATGACAATGAAATATCCAGGCCGACATACATGACAATGAAATATCCAGGCCAACATACATGACAATGAAATATCCAGGCCAACATACATGACAATGAAAATGTTGCAAATTAAAACGAAAAAACCCTTAAATTCATAACCTGTTATTTAAGATATATATAATACATAAATTTATCTCATACTAAAATGATTTGAATATCAATTACATGAAAAGATTCAGCATCATTTACTCATTTTCATTTTTTAGACATTAAATTACATCACTAAGCATCCTTCATCATTTACTAAGCATTTCAACTAACATCTCATAATTTAAAAATTTGCAAAAACTATTAGCATGTTAAATATTGTTTATAAATCCTTACATCTGCCTTGATAAAGTCTATTAGAGAACGAAACACATTGACTAAGACTAGTTTTCTTTCAGTCTTTATTCATATTGTCTTTTTACAAATATATTTTAATCATATCTGAAATTTCACACACACACACACACACACACACACACACACACACACACACACACACACACACACACACACACATACATACATACACGTGTGTGTGTATTTGTGTATATGTATAGGAATATTTGTGTTTAGTTACTTTTGTTACTTTAAATTATCAATAATCAATATAAGTAGACAATATTTGGAGGAAAAAGTACTTACAAAGAATTATTTTTAAATTATCAAGATTAGTGCAAAATTCCCATCAATAGACAAATAAAAAAATATGAAAACAAACATTATTTCATGGTAAAAAAGATTTCTGTTAAAACTACTTTTAGTTTATGTCACATTATATGAATTATTGCTATAAATTAGTAATCGTTATTTTTCATGCATTTTGCAAAGATTTAAAATAACCAAATGACATGCTATCATTTTCTGTCAAATATGTTTATTTATTCATTCAAAAATTATTCTTAATCCTTTTTTATTCATGTTTATTAAAATCTATCCACTAAATCTAAAAGCACAATTTTAAGTTACAAAACTTTTAATTCACCTGACACTATGTACATAAAACATCTACTTAAGACTGTATAATGTATTTTACTTTCAAATGTTTAATTTAATGATATCATCATAAGTAATAAATATTGGGGAGTTTTCTCTGATGTTCTATGTTTATAAAATTGACAAATGGTTCTGTTTAATTTTATTCATACATTGACATTTTTATAAGTGATTATCTTATAAGATCACTGCATATGCTACCGTGTGCATTTAATATTGGTATTTAAATTCTTTTTCTGCCAAGAGAATGCTGTTGTAACAATTTCAAAAAATGTATTCCAAATTGTTTCAAACAATTGGTGTCCATTCTTTGTGTTCTTAACGTTGTTACCACAATGATTTGGCCAATCCATTCTTCTGTCTTTATCAGGTATATAATCTGTAATCAGGTATATAATCAGGTATATATAATCAGGTATATAATCTGTAAGAAAAGAGACAATATAGACAATGTATTAAAATGTCTATTCAACAAATCACAGTTCCTTTTCAATTTCTTTAAAAGATATGAATGTTCATAATGTAAATTTATTATTAAGTTACCTGGCAAATAATGTCCAAATTGAATAGATATTTTGTTCTGCCAAAGACAAGTTTTTTTTAGCTGAGTAGAGTTTTCCATAGTCTAATTATGTCTTACAAATATTGTCTAGTTTCTTTTCATTTTTATCTTGAAACTTGAAACTAATATGGTGTAATAATAATAATATACTAATATGGTGTTCTTGTCCTTTTTGTGCTCTGTTTACCCAATGTTACAGTGGAGAAAATAAGTATTTCATCCCCTGCTGACTTTCTTGGTTTGCCACCTTACAAAAATGAAAATAGTCTATAATTCTCAGGGTAGGTCCATTTGAAAGTGAGTGATAGAATGTAAAAAAAAATATAGAAAACTGCATATAATATAATAATTTTTGAACATTTATTTATGTTTTTTATTTAACATTTATTTATTTATTTTTTAAAATAAATATTTCAATCCCTATCAATCAGCAATGATTCAGGCACCACAGACTAGTTGTGTGACTAGGAGTCATAGAGACTAGTCCTATTACTCAATTATTACTCCTAATCAAGTACTCACTACTTGTATAAAAGACACTAGTTCACAGAATCCTCCAATGAAACAGAATCTAAACTCTCCACAATGGGCAAAACAATAGTATTCCAGTCTTGTGCAGATATACAAAATTATATACCTGCACAAGACGATTGGTGAGCAGCGAGGTGAGAAGGAGTCAACGGTTACTGCAATAAGAAAATGGAAGAATTACCAATTGACTATCAATTCCCCTTGGTCTGGAGTTCCATGCAAGATCTCCCAATGTGGAATGGACATGATGATGAGAAAGGTGAGGGACTACATGGCAAGAACTTGTTGATGATCTCAAGGCAGCTGGGACCATAGTCACCATGATAATCATTAGTAACACACTACATTGTAGTGGACTGAAATCATGTAGTGCCCAAAAGGTTCCCCTACTGAAGAAGGCACATGTACAAGCCCATCTGAAGTTTGCAGATGAGCACCTGGATGATTCAGAAGATGATTGGGAGAAAGTGCTTTGGTCAGATGAGACTAAAATTGAGCTATTTGGCATCAACTCAATTCACCATGTTTGAAAGAAAAAAAAAGCTGACTTGGACACCAAGAACACCATCCCAACTATTAAGCATGATGGTGGAAACATTATGCTTTGGGGCTGTTTCTCTGCTAAGGGGACAAGATGACTACATTGGGTCAAGGGAAACATAGATGGAGCCAAGTACAGGGAAATCTTGATTGAAAAAAAAGAAGACACTGAAGATGGCTCATGGATTGGTGTTCCAGCATGACAATGACCCAAAGCATATAGGTAAGGCAACAAAGGAGTGGCTCAAGAAGCACATTAAGGTAATGAAGTGGCCTAACCAGACCTTGGACCTTAATCCTTTAGAGAATCTGTGGTGGGAACTAAAGCTTTGAGTTACCCAACAACAACCTACAAACCTCAAAAATTTATAGAAGATCTGTAAAGAGAAGTAGGCTAAAATCCCCCATGGGATCTGTAAAGACTTGGTAACCAACCACAGGAAACATCTGGCTGCTGTTCTTGCCAACAAGGGTTTCTTCATCAAGTACAGAGTTATGTTTTGCTATGGGTTGAAATACAAATTTTTTCAATAAAATACAAATGAATGTCCAAAAATTATATAATGGGATTGTCTTGAATTTTTTTTAATATTCTATCTCACACTTTTAAGACAGACCTATCCTGAAAATTATAAACTGTTCCGATTTTTGTAAGGTGGCAGACTAAAAAATTCAGTAGGGGATGAAGTACTTAGTTCCCCCACTGCACAAGGAGTTTGAAAAGAACTGTAGTCAAGTTTACACCCACATTATAAAGGGATGTATAATTATTTTATATATATTTGAGTTTTGAGCATTTTGACAGGCAGAATCAAGATTTGAAAAATTTACATAAGCAATTTGATGAATAAAAATGTTTAAATCTGTGAAAGAAGTTTACATTTTATCAAAATGATGACATGGATCACTTATACAATGCAAGACAAATAAATTTACATTTGAATCAGCTCATTATTTTGCTGAAAATTTAATAGTTCTGAAATCTTAAAAATGTATTACTAATTTAATAATATTTTGATGTGGATTACAATAAATTATTTGTGAGCTAGATCCTACATATTGGATCTATTAGAGATGTGTTATTCTGGTTTGAAGTGAGATTTTAGATTCCAAGAAGACAGTTGTTATCTTCCTTTTCTTTGGAATCTCCAGGATAATATTGAAAGGCTATGTAAACTTTATGCACATATAATATCATATACTTGACATGATGTGGCTACTTGAATACAAAAAGTTTTTTTTTTTTTTTTTTTAGTGATAAACAAAGAAAAGTATGCGGAATTACAGGGGGTATCAATCCTCCTATATGGCAGTGAATGCTGGGAAATATCCTTACAGATGAATAGGTAACTTGAAGTAAAAAATGTGCTTCTGTAGAAGTATGCTGAGAATACCATGGATGGAGGATGTGAACAATGGGGAAGTTTAAAAGAAAATAAAAAGAACACTTAGAATCAGAAAAAGACAATTGAAATTTCTGGTTCACTTAATGAAGAAAAATGATTTGGAGAATTTGACCCTCTCAGAAAATATTAAAAGCAAGAAAGGCACATGAAAATAATGAGTAGCATAAGTTAATCAGGTAGTCTGAAAAATAGTGAGAAAAGTAAACATTGATGAGAAACACAAAGGACAGAAAGTTGTGGATTGCGCATGTCCTAAATAGAAGCAGCACATAAAAGAATGAAGATAAAAAGACTACTAGATTTAAAAATGTTTAAGAACAACATATATATATATATATATATATTCACCAGTCACTATATTGGGTAACTGTTCTAGTACTGGGTTGGACACCCTTTTATATTTTGAACCATCTCATTTTTTGGGAATAAATCAATGATACTCTGGAAGCACATTTTTTTAAAAATTTGGCTCCATGCTGTTGTCAGATTTTTCAATATTTGATTTCTTAATAAATCCAACTTTGCACATACATATACCCATTCAAGAGTTAATCAAGAACACACTTATATTTACAAATTAACTAATAGAAAATCCCTTTTCTTTAGATAATCGGCTTCCATATTTTTGCAATATGAGGATCAAAATTAATACAGCATCTTATATATTAACCAACCAGAAGACAGAAAAAATATTCAAATCTTATTCTCCAAGATCTTATTCTTGGTCGTCACGATGCTTAAATATGCGTGATTTAGCCTTTTCTCTTTAGAGGGCCACAGGCAAGGCTGGTTGACCTGTATTTTCTTATCCTCTCACCTATTCTTTCAAGCTGCATTTATTGATTCTCCTTCTTCCTCTTGCCTTATCATCAACAAAAGAAAGAACAAATATAGAGCAACAAATTGCCTGCTTAGATGTTCAAAAAATGGACGATATGCATATCACTCTATCACTCTCTCTTTCACCTTGACTTTTTTCTTTCTCACAACTGTCTGTCAATAAAAGAAAGAGAATCAACATACAAATGTTTATTACTATCATGCACACATTAAAATCATCAATTAGACTTTTCTTCAAAAACATATCCTCTTGAATTTAACAAAAAGGAACTTTTCATATTTAAGTGCAATTCTTAATAACAAAATTTATGTATTATTTTAATTATTAAATCTCATTTCTATTATTATAACAGAAGAGATTTTTTTATCGCTTGATACTTGTTTAACCTTCTGATTTACTGACTGCAGTGAATTTGGTTATGTTTGACACAAGGCCATTTTTGTAGGGATGTTTGAACTCCCTTACACTGTTATGTGCATTGTGGTGCAATGGATATCAGCTTAGAATAATGAATTGGTAGAGCTGAGTCTGAATTCCAGTTGAATTTGTTGCATTCACTTACGCACAAATACCCTTGAGAAAGGTATGAATCCATCTCTTCTCCCTCCATCTATGGGTTGAATAGCAGAGCAGATTGAGTTCTATAACTATGGTTGGCAACCAGTCTACCAGTCTACCACAGAGAGTAATGGCAACCCACTGCAGGAAAATCAGTCATATGTCTTTCAAGAGTTGAGTGCCCAAGCGTGTATCATGTTTGGCATTTAACTGAGTGCTGTTATTACAGCACACAACAATTTTTCCCTATTGGTTGGCTGCACATCCAGGATTTGAATCTCCCTTTCCACCACATCCTAAATGTGTTCTATATGACTGAGATTCAGTGACAATAGAATTCACTTTAAGACAGAAAATGCATTGCAGTGTTATGTAAACAAATCTGCCACTAAATTTGATTTGTGATACAGTGTGCTGTCCTGCTGGATTTGGCCACCAGAAGAATGGTGTACAGCAGTGATTCTCTACAATAATTAGGAAGGATATGGCATTGAACTAATATTTTTTTTCTACTAAGGATCCTGGTGTATGTCAAGCAAATATTCCCCATACCATTGCACTACCACCATTGATACAAACAAGAATGGATACAATATTTCTTGCTTTTATGCCAAATTCTGCCCATAGAATCTGAATGCTGCAGCTAAGATCAACACAGATCAGACCAATTTTTTCCAATCTTTTATTGTCCAATCTTTATAATCCTTAGGAAATTGTAGCTTTAGCTTCATGTCCTTATCTGACAGGAGTGGCACTTGGTATAGTTTTCTGTTGCTGCAGCAATGACAAAGTTTTAGAGAAAATGAAACAAAAAATAAAACTTATACTTAACACCAGGAAGAAACAGGGCAAATAATAAGGAAGAAATGCTTGGAGAATCTGATACTCACAGGTCAGATTGAAGTCAAGACAGACACAAAAAATAATGTGTAACATATTTATTGTGGTTGAGTAAATGGATGGTAAAACAAGCTTATAAAAAATATTAGAAGAATAAAATTTCCTAAGAGTTACAAAGAACAGTATTTTTGAATGTTTGTGATTGTTAGAAAATTATAGCTTCTGTTTCTTGTCCTCATCTGTCAGCAGCGAGGCAAACAATGTGTAATGAGTACTTTGGGAATCTGCTAGATACAGGACAGTTTGATGGCAAGACATACAGAGGAAAACAATACCTGACATATTTATTGAGGTTGAGTAAATGGATGGCAATGCAAGATTTAGGAGAAATAAAAGAAAGACAAAATTTGTTAAGAATTACGAGGAATAGGATGGCGTATTGTCTAATATCCGTGATTCTTAGAAAATCGTAGCTTCAGTTTCATGTCTTTATCTGACAGAAGTGGCACTTGATATGGTTTTCTGTTGCTGTAGCAATGACAAAGCAACAGAGAAAATGAAAACAAAATAAAACATACTTAACATCAGGAAGAGACGGTTGATATTTCTGGGGCAAATAATGTGGAAGAAATGCTTGGAGAATCTGATACTCACAGGACAGATTGAAGGCAAGACACACAGAAGAAAATAGCATGTAACATATGTAGTGAGCTTAAGTAAATGGATGGCAGAACAAGGTTGATGAGAAATGACAGAAAGACAAAATTTATTAAGAGTTACAAAGAACAGGATGTTGTAGAGAGCCATGATTGCCTACATTCTGAGGAGAAACGTAGAGAAGAAGATTTCATTAAATTACTGTCATATTAAATTACTGATTAGAAATTTGCATGAAAATTGTTTATATGTATTTAAATGACCAGAGAGAGAGAGAGAGAGAGAGAGAGAGAGAGAGAGAGAGAGAGAGAGAGAGAGAGAAAGTGTGTGCGTATGTGGTTACAAATGAATCTCACTAGTTTTCAGACTGGTATGCATTTTATCAGTCATTGAATTCAATTGTCGCTTTTTAATCAAGTGGCACTATGATTTTATTTTTGGCAGGCGATTCTCAAAAGAATTTCTGGGACACATAATGAAGAAAAGGGACTTGAAGAATTCAACATTCTCAGAATATATTAAAAGTAAGAAGGGCAAATGGCAAGAGATGGAAACACTTGGCTGTTTTTAGTCATCAAATTTACCTTTTATTAAAAAATGTATGCCAAGTTTCATGAGGTTTTTCTTTAATTGTATCATCACAATCAATATTTGCTTTGAATTTTAACACAAACCATGATCCAATGAATATTCACTGAAGATTTCTGATTTAAAATATTTTGAAATAATTATCTCCAGCAAGGAAGTATTGAGCGTTGATCAGAAGGCTTAGATAGTCTTACCCTGTCTTCTTCTTTATGTAACATGTTCCCTCCTGGTGTAGATGTTCCTGGCTCACCAAAATTTCGGTTTTTTGTAGCTCTTAATAAATTTTGTCTTTTTTTGGTATTTCTTTTAAACCCAATTCAAGCATCCATTTACTTAAGCTCATCAAGTATGTTATGAACTGTTTTCCTCGGTTCTCTGTCCCTCATGCCTTCAGTCTGTCCTATGAGTATCAGATTTTTCATGCCTTTCTTCCTCATTATGTGTTGCAGAAATTTAATGTCTCTTCCTGGTGTTTATTTTTGCTTTCATTTTCTCTAAAACTTCATCATCACTCATATATACACAGGCTTAAACAGAACTTTCCTATTTTGATGATATAAGCTATCAGTATTCAATATTTCTTTTTGTGTAAGGAATATTCAGTCATGGAAAAATCTTATTATAAAAGAAAAGTAAACAAAAATTGAAAACTAGTCTTCGTTTCAACATTATATTAAAAAATGAAAATTTAAAAATAAAATTATTCTAATTTTCTGGATTCAATCTTGATACAAACTGAAAATATTGATTAGATAATAAGAAGAAAAAAGTGGCTTGAAGAATTCCCTGAAAATCTATTAATTAATAGATTTTAGAAAAAATAGGAGGTTATATAAACTGGAATGTATATTGACCACAAAAACAAAAATCAGAAACTGCTGTTCCAAATATAAACCTAAAGAAAAGATGCAGAATATTAAGAAAATTGTTTAAAAGATATGAAAGCAATCAAACAATCACTTGTAAGTAAATATCACAAAATGAAAGCTTAACTATAATTTCCAAACATGAAAACATTTAAGATTTAGTTTTCTTAAAGTGTTTGTGTGAATGAAATCTCATTAAACTTATTGTTGAAACTTTTCTATATTTATAGGGGGGAGAGTGCTCAGTATCAGGAACAGGGCATTTAGATAAAGAAAATGAAGACATTTATAGATATAGACGGTATGATTATTGTTTTGCTCTTCAGATTATGCGTCCGTGTCATAAGCATGCAAAATCTAAAAGAGAGCCAGATAAACTCTTTAAGAATTAATTTCTCTAAAACTTTGTCATTGCTCCATGATCAGTCCATGGTATCCTCAGCATCCCTCTGTAGAACCACATTTCTGTTGCTTTAAGTCTCTTCATCTTTGAGGAGATTGTCCTGCACTCACTGCCATACATATTTTTAATTCTTTTACATTTTTCAAAAATGAAATTTGCTTTTCTGAAACTTTATTTGAGGAAAATTAACCGATGTAAAGTTTAGTTAATTTGAATTAAAACAAACATTACTTACTTTCAGTTTAAAATATTGCAGGAAAGCATAGTTTTAACACAGGTGGGTGTTTTTATAAGCTGCTAATACATTTACTGATAACCTGATGATTGCAAGATTTAAATAAGGGTGAAATATTTGTAAAATTAAATGATAAATATAACATCAATGCTTTTTTTTGTATATGTTTTTTTTAACTACCTAGTAATCTTAAAAATTTAAAATATTTTAAACATTCTAATATTTTAAACATTCAAATATTTGATTAAATTTTCAATAGTTTGGTTTTATAGTTTTATTTATTAAGACGTTTTTTGAGGAAATGTTTCCAATAAATTATAAATTTACTACAGTTACTGCTCTTGTTTTCTGATAACATCATGTATATATATCCATATTTACAAAAATTGGCATGTTTATGCGCAAAAGAAAATTCAAAATTCTTTTTAAAATACTGTGGTTGCTAAATTGTAGTAAGCTTTTCCATTTATGATTAGCAAATTTAGTTTCTAATTAATAACAAATTAATACAGAATTTTAAACAATTTTCTACCATGTGGTGTTTTCAGACAATCTGCAATATATATCTTAGAAGTAGTACAAGCTAATGGATCAGCAGTCCACTGCTTGAAAGTGATTGACTTTATTAAGAGAACTCGATACTTACTAAAGCATTATATATGGTAATATTTTTATTATAGATTTATAATAAATACATATTTTACTGCAATACAAGAGCAGTTGTGTTTTGGTACTATTTTATTAGCACCTCGTCAGGCAGTGAAATATTTTTCTCTGTTAGGAATCACTATATATAGAAACTTAAAAAACAACACAATTTTTATCATATCCAGACAATTAAGTAAAAAATATCTTAAAGAAAATTGCAATAACTTTTCAGACCTGCAAATGATACACATGGATACATTGATTTATTTCATCACTAATACTGAAAGCATTAAAACTTCTCTATTAATTATATAGACAGAATATTATAAAGTGAAAATTTCAGATCTAAATGCAGTTAACTGTTTGAGACTAAAATAGTAACTTTCTCCTTTCTCCAAACACACACACATACGCACACATCCCTATATAGAGTAGTGAGCATAAATATCAGAACGATGTTAAGAAAAAGTCTAAATATGAAATAACTTATTATTTTAAACCTTCAAATAACATCTTATCAAGGAAAAAAAGAATATAAAAGTAAATTCCAAAATATAAAGTTCTATAAACTTATTTTGATAAAGTTATAAGAATAATTATATAACATTTGAAAAAAATAGATGATCAACAACATCAGAACAATTAAATAAATCCAAAAAATTTAATAATTATTTTGCATTATTGAAAATTTTTTTTAGGGTAAGAATATAAAATCAGTTATTTTACTAAATTACACCAGCTCTTTATCGGCTCTTGCATTGTAATCTGTGATGTCATTGGAACTTAGAAAACTGATAGTCAAGT
Source organism: Ascarosepion bandense (assembly GCA_037127315.1). Classification (NCBI taxonomy): domain Eukaryota; kingdom Metazoa; phylum Mollusca; class Cephalopoda; order Sepiida; family Sepiidae; genus Ascarosepion; species Ascarosepion bandense. The sequence continues at coordinate 2,533,643 of JBBBDQ010001779.1, read as the reverse complement.
TACGTCATGAAGATAAACTCTTGACTGGGGATATTTCGAAGAGTGTGGGGAAATCTAAAAGTGTTATTCATAGTATTTTAAGAAAATTTGAGGAAACTGGGTCATGTGAAGCCAAGAAACCACCTGGCAGGCCTAGGAAAACTACTGTCAGGTAAGACAAATGGATTGGTAAAGAATAAAAAAAGAGCTAATGCTACCCTTGGCATTAAAATATCAAGGCATACTATTTCCTGAAGACTTAATGAAATAAATCTGAACAGTTGAGTAGCCTCTATGAAGCCTTAAATTTCAAAAAAGAATCATATGAGCTGATTGAAATTTGCTACTGAACACCTCATATGGACAGAAGAACAGTGAGATTCTGTTCATTTCAGTGATGAGTCAAAGTTTAACCTGTTTGGTTGTGATGGGAGAAGGTTTGCTTGACGCAATGCTAAGGAACGATATTTGCCTCAGTGCACTAAAAGTAGCATTAAATTTGGAGGATGGTGTGATGGTGTTTGGCATGATTTCAGCTGCTGGTATGGTACCTCTTGTTTGGCTATATGGTAAAATCAACACAACTGTATACAAAGAGATATTGAAGAAACATGTTGTACCTAATTTGAGAACTGCAATTAATCAACCAGCTGTATTTATGCATGATAACACGTCATGTCACATAGCAAAGTCTGTTAAGACATTTCTTTCTGAGGAGAATGTTACTGTTATGGAGTGGCCTGCTCAAAGCCCAGACATGAATCCTATTGAGAAGGTTTGGAAGTTACTAAATGAAAGAGCTAAGGAAAAGAATCCAACAAATGTTGAAGAACTATGGACTAATTTGAAAGGAGAATGTGAGAAAATATCTGCTAATGAATGCAAGACATTAATTCGCTCATGTAGCAAAAGATGTCAAGCTGTTATTGAAAGTAAAGGTTTTTCATATCAGGTACTAATGAATTATGAATGCTATTTTCATTTGAATATGATGTATCCATTATGATAGTATGATTTTGTTAATTGTTCTGATGTTTTTGATCATCTATTTTTTTCAAATGTTATATAACTATTCTTATAACTTTATCAAAATAAGTTTATTGAGCCCTATAGTTTGGAATTATATAATTTACATTTATATCCTTATTTTTCCTTGATAAAATGTTCTACGAAGCTTTAAAATAAAAAGTTATTTCACATTTAAACTTTTTCTTAAAACCGTTCTGATCTTTATGCTCACTACTGTACATACATATATATATATATATATATATATATATATATATATATATATATTAAAGAGATGAAAGTGTGTAACTTAATGTTACACATTGTAAAAAAAGGGAAGCAATCAGTTTTGATCCTGCTCATCAGTCCTCTACGGGAGATTTAAACTAGAATTAAAATACAGAAGTGTGTAATGAAACTGTATTTTAATTCTAGTTTAAATCACATGTAGAGGCCAGACGAGCAGGAGCAAAACTGTTTGCTTTACTTTTTTACTATTTTATAATGTGTAACATTAAGCTACACACTTTCATTTCTTTAATTCAATTTTGTACCTATAAAAACATTTTCAAATATAAATTTATATATATATATAATAAAATATAGTTTTAAGTTATTCTATATTTATGGGTTAAAGTGCTCAATATCAGGGATAGAGTGGATGTAAATATAAAAGTCAATATTAAAGTCAACACCCAGAGGAGACAGTCTGTTTAATGCTAAATGCAACTGTCAGGCCAACTATGCTGTTTATTACTGAACTTTTTATATATACAGGTCAGTGCTGCATTGTGAAAAGTCTAATCTCCTACCATCAATAATAAAGTGTGACATGATAACTAGGCATATATGTATTTTATTATAATAGATTAAAATAGAAAATAGATTAGAATAGAAAATAGTTTAAAAACATATTTAACAAAAGTGAAAAAGAAGAGGAAAAAATAAATAAATAAACGCTTTTTCTTTTATGAGGAAAATTGTGGAAGAGACAACGGTATCCGATTACTGTTTTAAATCCTACCACTCTTCCGGTAAATATTTGACTCAGTGATTTAATGTGATAAAGAGATAAAGTTCAGCAGCTGGGTTGTCGAGTGACCCAGTCAAAGGCTGTCCTTTACTGTATCTTGACCACACATTAAGAATGTCCGGCAGAAGCTTTATTAAGATAAAAAAAAAAGATAACTGAAATTTCAGACTTACAGTCGCCAATGTTTGTCACCGGTGGTCTAAAGCATTTCCGGATTTCCGGATTTCCAGATTCATTTAAATAAATAGAAGTCAGTTAAGTGAGTCAGTCAGGAGAGGAGAGTTCAGTCGGGCGTGAGCTTGAAGTAAGAATCTCCGCTCGTCTTGTTTCGGCCAGTTCAGATTTGTTGATCTCCATTAGAGTTAGAGCTGTGTGTCACATTCGCCTGCCCCAACCGAAAAGGCTAGCTCTAGTCCAAACGAAATAAAGCATTTTTTCAACTCATCCAAGTTGTAGAAGTTCGTTCCTTATAGTTCAATCTTGTACCCCCGGCTGTTCGGCCGACATTTTCAACAAACTCCCGGCAAACATCACAGCATGGAGAACGGCCGCTGGAAAAATTGTTAGGACGGTCAGTTGGGGTGTTACAAAAGCGGGTATAACAATTAAATAAAATGCAGGCTTTCTGACGATTCACAGGCTTTCCAAAAATTCTTCCAGTAAAACTATATTCAACAAAGCTAAGAATGACTATGAAACAGCCCTAAAAGTTAGTGAATTCCAGGCAACACAGGCTTACACACCACACAGCACAAAAAATGCCAACAGGAAGAACTCACTGAACAACAAAAATGTAAAAAGAATATGTAGGAAAAATATTCATTAAGTTCATACACAAATACTTCCCCACATCAAGCACTCTTCACAAGATATTCAACAAAAACAGTAAAAATCAGCTACAGTTGCAGCAAGAACATATCACAGATAATAAAAAAGCATGACAGGGTAACAGACCACCTGAAAAAAATTAAACCCATGTGTATCTTCAGAATAAAGAATGAATATCTCTTAAATAATTGTAGTACTTAGAAAAATCCGTTATCTTATACAGTTTTTATTTCTTTTATGTGCCTGTAAAATCCAAAATAATCACGTGATATAAAAACTGATACAGGAATTATAGACATTAAGTAGGTCATCTGAAATATACAAAAAAAGTACTATTTTAAAGTCATGAGTTACAGGCCAGAAAAAAAAAAGGAACAAAATATACTTCCGAAGAAAATTCTAGTGTTTAGGTTTAGAGATGTGATAAGAAAAAAAAGATGAGTTTGGAGGGGAAAAAAGATCTTTTTATGACCTGAATAAACTATCTTGCATTACAAATGATTGTTGCTATGTAAGTGTTACTACTTGACAACATCTATGTTCCAAATTTGGCAAAGAAAAAGATGATCTCAGAAATTATGTGGAAAAATGAATTATTCAGAGGAAAATAAACAAGTCAACAAATAAACCTGGCAATTAAGAAAAGAAATTCTAATTTTCTAAAATAAACAGAAAAATCCCGTTTTTTAGTTCCTTAAAAAATTGAAACTTTGTTAAAAAATAAATCCTGCTTATAATAAACAATAAAAAGAGAAATAAGATAAATTGACTCATAAGTTAATACAGACATTACAGTAATTGTTTTGCCATTTCCAGTTGGTTATCAAATATGTTGCCTGAGAATTTATAAGGAAATATTACTTGAACACTAATAGGATCATGCATATCCCACAAAATTAGTCTAACCTTATGAAAGTGCACTTAAATACATCTGTTATATATATATATATATACTCATCTGCAGACAGTCCTATTTCACTGTATCCCAGCTCATCAGTATGGTTAGACATCCGATTACTTCTATTCAGAATTGAAACTCAATCAAATTGACATCAGTTGGTGATTATATATATATATATATATATATAAGGTTTGCCTATCCCTTTTTGAATCAGAAGTAGAGTTTCATCCTGTGTTTCCTGCTTAGGATTGTGTTTCTGGTTCCTTCTACAATAAACTTCTTACATCTACTGAACCCTGAAATGTTATTCACTAATTAAGTCTTGTCAACTTCAGGACTAGAGTTGGTCGTTGTCTTTTCTGTATAGCCCTAGAAACTTTATTTCTTCCCTTTTCTTACACTAAAACAACACCACAGTAATCCTCAACCTTGTGTGGCTCTTGGGCCTTGTATTGGGTGAACATTATATATATATGATAAAAAATATACATATTATCCAATGTTGACTTGAAGTTTCATGAGTTACACAATTGTCAGGGGCATATTACGAACTGACCATTTAAGAGATTTTAATTTAAGTTCACCCAATGTTCATGGGAGTTAAATCTTATAATGTTAAGGTACTATTTTTTAATTTATCAATAATCAAATTTAAATAGACAAAAATTGTAGATGAAAAAATTAAAAACATTAAAACATTAAAATTAAATTTTTAATTAAAAAAAGATAATTATTAAAATTAACTTGTAGATTAGATTTCATAGACATACTTTTGTAAGGAGGGTTTTTGTCAAGAGTCAAATATATTGCTGGTAATACTTTTTTTTTCAAAAATGTCAGCTAAGTGTCATACTTGACACACACTCTAGCTTTCATGTCTCTTAAGCCATAACTGAAACAGTAAGTTGCCATTTCTTTCTGTAGAGACTGGTTGCAAACCAAGTCTAGAGAACCTAATCTATCCTGCTATTTAACCCATAACTGGAGGGAGAAGAGATGGATTAATATCTTCCCTAAAGGTTGTTGTACATAAGTGAATGCAATGAATTCAACTGGAATTCAAACTCAGGTAACCAATTTCCCATTCCCAGCTGATATCCATTGTACCACAGTTAAGTACCATACATGATATCCATTGTACCACAGTTAAGTGCCATACATGATACACGCTTGGGCAGTCATGTCTTGAAAGAGACATGACTGACTGGACAGATGATTATCCCACAGTAGGTTGCCATTGCTTTCTGCAGTAGACTGGTTGCCAACCAAAGTTATAGAACCCAAGCTGTCCTGTTATTTAACCCATAACTGGGGGAAGAGATGGATTAATACCTTTCCAAAGGATATTTGCACATAAGTGAATGCAAGAAATTCAACTGGAATTTGAACTCAGTTCCCTGATTTCTCATTCCGAGCCGATATCGACTGTACCACAACGCACATCCAAAAATGTACTGCTGGTAATATTTTTAAAAAAATTTTTAAATGTATTGCTGGTATTTTTACTATAAAAATCTATTTTTATACTTTCATTGTGTTTTGACTCCAATTTGGCAGTTAACTATTTGCCCAGAGGTAAGAGCCTACCACACCCAGGCCAGGATAGACCTGGGAACAGTACAAAACAGGTTGTGTTTCCTTGCTTCTCAAAATCTCCAGATCAGTTATCTTGCTGCCAGATGTAGTTTTTTATCATATCCAGGACGATCAGATTAGGTTCGTAACTTTTAACACCCAACACCATGATGTCACTTGTTAGGCTTGTGCATTGTGGGTGAATACATTCTGAAAAATACTGCTCCCAAGTGTTATTTTGCAGATGATAACATAGAATATAGTTGGACCTCTAAAAATCAACATCAAAGGATCCTGGCAGCTGATCTCTCATTTGACCTCATTGTAACATGACAATGGAAGGAGGCAACTTTCAATACTTCAATAACCAAGGTAGTAACTTGATACATTGAAATTAATGTTTTAAAAAGGTTCTTAGAATTATAAAGATATTAACAAGAAAGCTTATTTTTCTGCTTGTTAGAATACATGTTTAAGTTGAAAATAAAAATTTAGATATGGTCATACCTCAGGAACCTTTTGACTTACAGATGTAAAATAGGTACCATTCAATTTGTATCATGAAGTTCTGTAAGTAAGTGTACCAAATTTGAAAAAAATCTATCGAAGATTCACAAGTTACTTAGAATGACCTTAGCTTTCACTCATATTTCTTGTGATGTACAAAACCTTGATCAAATTTTTATTTAAGCTTATTCCAAGAAATTTTGTTTCCGAAAATATTTAAAGCTATTTCCATCTCAATTAATACATCTGGACACAAAGGTGGTGGGGGGACCCTTTGGTTGTAAAAATGTCAATTTTGCTTCTTCATTATCAGCATATTTTTCAAATACACTTCCTAACCATCAGTTTCTATCATCTATTTCTGTCATAAATTCCTTAATGTTTTTCAAACTATATTTTCTGTTAATTTTATTAAAAAATAGGAGCATTTTTTTTTACCAGGGATCAATTTAACTTCTTTCATTTTATCAGCAAAATAAAAACAAAACCTAAAAATTGTGCATTTAGTGCACCAATTCAAAGATCAAGAAAAATTGACCTCATTTGTTATATATTTAATTTGTTTTTTTATGTAATCTTAATATTCATTCATGACACTTTTAAATAATTACTTTACTTATGTCACTTTTTCATATAAACTTCTATTTGCTGTATAATAAAAATACAAAAAAAGCAAAAGTAAGGTCTTTGATTTTCAACCAAATTCATCTTCGTCAACATTTGACTACAGATCCAGAAATTTTGTTGTTGTTATGATCATGGTTCTTATGTGAATATGAATTGCATTAGACAAATTTTCTAAAAATATAGAACTTGACTATATTGGGAGATATAAAAACGTTAGCATATAGTGGAAGATGCCAAAATCTGTCATTTTTAATTTGGTCCAACTCAGTGAGACTGTTGTAACTCAGGCCACAGTCAATAATTCATCAAAAAACTTTGTACATACCAGGCCATAAGACAAATTAGTTGTCAAAGATATGGTTTTTGAGAAATTAAAGGTCAATGGTTAGGGTCAAGATCAAATTATTTTATTTGACCTCTAAACAAAAAGATAAACTGATCACCTTTGAGATCTATCCAAGTACTTTAAAATGGTATATAATTTAGCTTTATAGATGAAAGAAAAACTGAGATATTTTTATTTAAAATTTGTGACTATTTTCCAAAATTCATTTTTATGTCAATGGTCAAAAGGTCATACCTCAGGAACCTTTTGACCTACAGATGTAAAATAGGTACCATTCAATTTGTATCATGAAGTTCTGTAAGTAAGTGTACCAAATTTGAAAAAAATTTATCGAAGATTCACAAGTTACTTAGAATGACCTACAATGACATTATTGAACTCTTTGGTCTTATGCATGGTGCCTGAAAGGTGTGGTTAAATAAAAGACAGTGACAACCTGCAATCATCAAAGCAAGATCTGACAAATGGAACTGACAAGCTTCTGAATGCTTCCAGAGTGGAGCCAAACTGTCTCTGTCACCCAGATTAAAGATGCTCAGAGATTTTTAGGAACTCATGTGGAAAAATATTATCCTTGAAAGTAAAAATGAACGTTTGAAGGAAAGAAAAAAAAATATGCATACTTCTTTCAACCATGCACCAAAAAACAAATTATACAAGTAAGTAATATTTTCATAGAAAATTGTTGAGAAAATCAGATTTGTTATTTTTTTATCATTTATGAGATGGAGGTTGTAGTCAAACAGAAGAAAGAAACTACAAATTTAGGTACCTCCACTTAATTGCCAAAAAAAACAAACAAAAACAGCATATCATGATGTTAAAAGCATATCATGATGTTAAAACTTAATAAAAACAAACAAAATGTTTATGCTATTATTAAGACGAAAGATCAAATTTTCTTATTATTTTAAAAGATTTCTTAAATCATTTCTAACACATTCGAAATTTTAATTAAAATTTCATTTTTTGTTTTCTGTCAGCGATTCACGCTATGTTTACATGAAGCAACTATTAAGAAAATAGAGTTGGTTGAGTAAAATGATTTGGGGGCAAGTAAATTTTCCCTCACTCTCGACCAATCCACACAATAGAAAATTTGTTTTTTAATCTATAATATACCTTAGTACACTATAATTATTAAAATTCTAATTATCAAAAAAAAAAAAAAAATTACACTGAAGTTCAGCCTGCTGTAAAAGATTGATGTCTGCCCATTTAAATAATATATGTTCTCACTATGTATTTTACAGACAAAATAATTCTTTTTTAATTTATAAAAAACTACAATGTTTCATTTATAACTTATACTCTATTACAACTTAAAAATGAATAATTATTTTACTAAATAAGTCTCTCACAATACTAAATTAGTTTTCTTAACTACAATATTCTTTAATATATCATAATTATTTTATCATAATTATAACATAAACATTTTAGCTCTTTTACTCATGAAGTAAAAATTAAAAAAATCGAACTTGCTGTTAAAAATTATTTACCTATTTAAGTATTATTTGGTCCCACTAGGTACCTTACTCAGACAAGATAATTTTCTTTAAAATCTAATTAATTACTATGTTTCATTTATAACTTATACTCTAACTTAATAAAAAAAATTATTTTAATAAAATAAGATAACTCACACAATACTAAATTGCTGTTCTTGATACTATATAACTAAGTATACAGCAATTATTTAATCCAAATTCTAACTTATACGCATAGATAGTAGTAAAAAAATCTATTGTACAATAAAAAACCTAAAATCCAACCTCTTGATTGAAATTACTGTCTATGCTTTAATAAATCTAAGGTCCATAGTGTATCTTACCCAGACAAAATTAAAAAGTGGCATGTCTAGATCTATGCCATCCTGTCCCCTTTCCTAACTCAAATGTTTAAATCTCCATAATAACATAATTTTAAATGCTGATTGGACTGTTTGGACACACCTATTGCATTGCCTCTAAGTACTACTCCCTAATTTTCTAAATAACCAGAAATTCACCTTATATTTTCGAAAACAAATAATTTTCACCATTTATTTTAACAAATCACCTGAAGAGGGCCAGTTTTGTTCTGAAACATGAAAATTTTGTGTAGTGATATTATGCTTTTATAAACCATTATAATAATAAAATGACTATATATATATATATATATATATATTTGTACATATAGATATATGTATATACATTTATATATATATATATATATATATATGTGTGTGTGTGTGTGTGTGTGTGCATATATTTGTAAACATTGATAAATATATATATATATATATATATATGTATATATGTTAGTACATATATATGTGTGTGTATACATATATATATGGGCATGTGTTCAAGTGGTTAGAACATTCACTTTTTGACCATGAAGCCAAGTTTGAATCTCACCATGCTCAATTTCTCAGGAAGGTGACTTCTTGATATTATCGGACTGGTAGAATCAGTTCTAGCATGCGACACCTTTGGGAAGTGCCTGTAAAACACGAGCTGACTCAAGTTTCTAAGTGAAATTGAGTAGCCATCAATGGTTGGGCTAGATTGAAGTCACAAGTCGTTGTGATTGAGGGTTTGAGTGTCCTGATTTTGTTCATGCTAGATAACGCCCTTTCTCCCAGAAACTGTAACAAAGGTCCATGCAGCATAGTTGCAGTATAAACCACAGGTAGGTTCTGTGGGTGTTGAACAAACACAAGTGTGCCTGAAAAGGCATCTACAATGGGCATTAGCTAGCTACCTGCCTCGTTAGATGGGTATCCTTGAATACGAGTTGGCCAACCAATATATTTATATCAATAACACAAACTTTGAGATGGGTTCTTAACACCAAAACAAGGAGAAAAGTCTATATAAACATATGACCACACATCTGTTTTTGAGTTATTAAGTTTAATGTTTACAGGAAATGCTTGTTAAATTTACAATCCAATATACAATCCAAAAATACTTTTACAAACTTTGGGGGCATGTTGTTGACACCAAAATTCAATAAAATGTTTATATAAACATATGTCCAAAAGGTCATCATTGTCCCTCAACACAGCAAACAAATGTTCAAAATATCCTCTGCTTACTTTGACGCACACATGCACCCATATGATCACTGACTAACAGAAATTTCAAATACTTCCATGTGGTGTTGAATGGTTTTGCAGGCTCCATGATACATTGATGAGTGTTTCTATATTATCAACGTCTGCTTCATAAACTAATTGTTTTATGTAGTCCCACAGATAAAAATTAAAATAATTGAAGTTAGGAGAATGTGCAGGCCATGAAACCAGTCTTCCACTACCTATCCATTTTTCATGGTAGATGTCAGCTGGTCGCTCATGAATAAAGCGATCAAAATGAGATGAAACCCTATCATACATGAACCACATATGTCTTTATATTATCAGGCTTGAGTTTGAGTTTGAGTTTTGTTTAATGGCATATCAACCCCTGTGAATTATTTAATGCCTAAAAAGGTATGGTTTTAGGGTATTTTTTAATGTTCGATTACAGTGAGAAGTTTCATTTAGTCAGATTTTGATGAAAACTTTTTAATTTCATTCTTTTTTATTTTAGAAAACTGACAATGTCTTCTAGTTTTGTATTCAAAAATGTTTTGCTGAGAATAATTTTTCCTTCAAAAATTTGTTATGGTAATCATTTTTTCTTCAAAAATATATTGTTGGTAATATTTTTCCTTCAAAAATATATATTTTTCTATAAAGTCTAGTTTTATGTAGATATTTCTACATAAGTGTATTTTTATACTTTCATAGTGTTTTCATCCCAGTTTGGGGGTTAACTATTTGCCCATAGCTGGGACCCTAACAGGTGCTACTACTCCAGGTCAGGTTGGACCTGGGAGCAACAGCAATTAAGAGGTGGTTCCATGCTCCTCACAATCTTCCAATCAGTGGCCTTGCTGCCAGATGCAGTTTACCGCCATGCCCAGGACCATCATATTAGCAGGAATAAATCCTCTTGCAGGTCTGAACCTACCAGACAATCACCTATAATTCTAGATTACATATTAATCATTAGCTGATGCTGGTGTCTAACTTGTATTGTGCCATGGGGATTTTGATCTACCCACAAATGTTGGTTGTGGAAATTTATTATGCTATCTTTTCCAAATGTTGCCTCATCTGTAAACAAGACTGAAGAGACAAACAATGGGTTAGCAGTTTGTGCAATAAATCATTAGCAAAAGTTGTTCCATGGTGAGTGATCGAAGGGTGAAAGACCCTGCATATGCTGCACATGATACAGATACAGATATAGAAGCAGCTTTTGAAGTAGCCTCCATGCAGTACTGAGAGATGAACAACATGCTGATAACTTGATAGTCTTCAACAGTCTGTGTGTTCTTTGTGGTCAGGTTTAAGAGAAAATCTCTATCTTCCTCAATTCATAGTTTGTGGTGCCATGGATCATTACTCAGCAATTCGATGATAAACAGCAGTAAAGGTTGGATGACTCAGCTGCCTTCGATCTGGAAACTCAATCTGATACAGCCATGCAGCTTCACAGTTATTACCAATTGTAGGGCCATTTGTAAAAATCTTTCTGCCTGCTCATGATATAAATATCCTGCCATTGTTAAATAGAACATTTCTCAGTCAACTTACTATTACCCACGTTAAACATTGAAGACAGACTACCAAAAATGTACACAAATGACAAATGTAACCTAGTTTACATGATAATGCAATACCAACTTCTATAAACTTTCTTTAAATTTAATAACTTAAAAAAAAATGAAGAATTTGCAGACATATGTTTATATGAACTTTTGTCCTTGTTTTGGCGTGAGGAACCCTCCTGCAAAGTTTTTAAAAATATTTTTGATTCACCCAGTATATATATATATATACTGTGTGAAAGAGTTCAAGAATAGCCATTCAATTTCCTTATCCAAATTGTGAAAGGGACACATACTTGTAACATTATCATCAAATGGATTTTGTATTTGAGAAACAGCAAGGAACATTTTGTAGATAAGAGCTGAAAAAAGAAAGCATACATTCTTCCCCTTGGTGGTAGGGTAGGGTGCATTTATTTTTCCTATCAGAAAAAGGAAACTATTGCTTGGTCAGAAAGAAAATAGAAAGAGTTAAATTTGCATCACAAATCAGAGCCAAGAAAAAATGGCTCCAATCATGCCAAAAATTTTTGCCAAAAGGCCTTTACTGAGAATATCTCATATGTTTTTTCTTTCAGATTTAAATTTGTCTTCATTCTCCAGAAGAATCAGTCAAAGTTTTGTACAATATTGTATCTGGAACTATTGAGGTTGATAACAGTTGATTTTGAGTTTTGAAAACTTAAAAGAAAACAATCTGCATATGACCAACACTATAAATGCTCTTCTTCAGTGCACCATGTCTCTTCAGGATATGAGTGATCATGGCTCTCTACAACTTCTTATTCTTTGTAGCTTTGGTATTTGTCATTTTACTATACCTCCCACTTCCTCTTCTGCTATCTATTTACACAGGCTTGGATTACTTGCTGTTTAATTCTCTCTGCTTATGTTTTCAGTCTATTTTGTGAGTATCATATTCTCTAAATCTTCTTTCCTCTCTATGTATCCCAGAGATTTTAACTTCTACTATCTGATTCTAAGTATTTTTTTGTTTCCATTTTCTTTAAAACTTCTTCATTGGTCACATATTTCATCCATTTTATCTCCAGCATCCTTCTGTAGAACTACATATCTGTTGCCTCAAATCTCTGCTTCCTCTGTGAGAAAATTGTCCTGTATTTGCAGCTAGATAGAAGGGTTGATATTATACAGCAGTTTAGTTGTCTCTTCTTTGCTTGTAAGGAAATGTTTCTTAATATGAGGGTGAGCTGAAAAGTTCTCAGGCTGACTCTGAAGGAGTGATGCCAGAGCTGTGAAATCTTGTGTGCATTAATTTCAACTCTTCTTATTAATAACGAGATTGTTTCTTTCCAGGTAAATTGATATGTGAGTGTGAAAAAAAGACCTCAAATGTAACATGTAGTGACTTCTTTTGAAAATGGACAAAATTTGGCATTGTGATGTTGAGTCTTGAAGATAACCCAAGGTCTGAACTAGGGAAAACATTGTGTTCACCACTTGGTGATGGATGACAGGTTATTGACTATAAATCAAATAACCAATATTATTAGAATATCTCAAGATAGAGTTGTAAATATTTTGTACAATGAACTTAAGATGACAAAGGTTTCTGCTCAGTGAATGTCACATCTTCTGACACCTGATCAAAACCACATCAGCCTGATCACATCGAGGGATAAATCTGACATTGTTTGAGGGAGATCCAGATGATTTTCTTGAACCCAAGATGAGTGTTGGACTCATCACTTTGAAAGAGACAATCCATGTTGCAGAAAAGGTCAAGAGTGTTTACTCTGCAGGGAAGGTGATGGCTTCAGTTTTTGGGATGCAAAAGGTATTGTGTTTATTGACTATCTTCAAAAGGGCCGCAATATCAATGGAGAGTATTATGCCAACTTGTTGAGCCAGGTATGAAAAGCTATCAAGACAAATCCCCTATAAAGAATGGCAAAAGGGGATCTTCTTTTATCAAGACATTGGTTTCAATGCCTGCTGTGCAGGACTGGATTTGAATGGTTAATTACTTACCATATTCTTCTAATTTGACTATGAGAACATAAAAAAAACCTGGGAGTATCACGGTGATGATGACATCATATCTGCTGTTGATGATATTTTGACAAACAAAATGAATAGTGTTCTTTGAAGAGTAAGATGTCAGTTTAACTGAAAAAAAAACAATGCAGTTATTAATAAGAAGAGTTGAAATTAATGCACACAAGATTTCACAGTTCTAGCATCACTCCTTCATAGTCAGTCTATGAATTTTTCAGTTCACTCTTATACTTTGTTTAGCTTTTGGAAGCCATCATTCACTATTCTAATGTACCTTTGAATGTTGGTATCATATTTTACATTATCTTTTAAAACTTCGCTGCTGATCTTGAAAAGAACCTTCAATCTGTAGTAGACTGGGGTAAGAAATAGCTCATAACTTTTAATGCTTCCAAAACAAAGCTGCTATTCTTTAACTACCATAGACAACTGCTTGTACCCACCCCACATCAGAATGGATCAGGTTAATCTCCCTGAAAGCAAAAACTGCGCCTCCTCAGCCTAAATTTGTCAGCTGACCTCAAGTGAAATGACTACATTGAATCCATAGCTAAATCTGCTGCTCAGAAGGTTGGTTCCCTTTGTAAAGCCAGGAAGTTTTTCTTGCCTAAATCCATCTTGCACTATTATAAATCTACCATCCGCCTATGCATTGAATAATGCTGTCACATCTAGCTGGGTGCCCCTGCTATTCATCTTGAGCTTCTTGACAAAATTGAACAACAAGTCTGTTATGTAACTGACCAAGACCTAGTAACTCAATTCCAGTCACTTTTTCACTGACGTAATGTGGCTTCCCTCTGTCTCTTCTACAAATACTTTTATGGCTTCTGCTCTAATGAGTTTAGCTCCCTGGTACCCCCTCTACAGGAATTTAGTTGAGCTACTAGACTAATGGCTAGGTCCTACCCTTTTACAGTGAAACCAATTAAATGTAACCTCAACTTCTACTCTATCAGCTTCTTTGCTCACACTTCCCACCTGTGAAATTCCCTTCCATATACTTGCTTCTCTGACAGCTACAATCTCCAGGAATTTAAATGCAAGGTCAATTGCCATCTCCTATCTTCTTGACTCGCATCCTTTCCCTGACAACTCTTGTATCATGTTCTTCTGCCTTTCCATTCCACTCTCATGCATCCCTTTTCACACCTGTATTCTTATCCTTTTCTTACTCATTCTCTGACTCCCCTGTAGCATGTTCCTCTTTCTCATCACTCACCTCATGTAACACCCTCTGTACCAGTGGCAATTCTGCCTTGCTTTTAGGGAAATGATTGGAAAGAAAAAAACATATCCCATATATATATATATATATATATATATAGGAGGATTAATATGGAGAAGCTAGTCACTTAGCTGACCAGTTTTATTTCAGGCCAACTTCAAAGTTTTGTGAGGACATTATTGTAATGTTTTCACTTTTCAGGGTAATTTGCTTTTTTCTGCTTGCCTGAAATGCCTTTCCACCAGTAAAGTAAAGCAAAAAACAGCAATTTTGCCATTAAACATCATTACAATTTAATACAATGTTTGTATATGTACATATATATATATATATATATATATATACTAGCAGTATAGCCCGGCATTGTATATGTAATGAAAACTTTAAAACTAATCCATGGTCCTGGAGCTCAGACTCAGCCTAAAGAATATTTGTGTGAAGTTTGGTGAGAATCGGATAAAAATTGTGGATTTGTATAAAGGACATACAGACAGATAAACAGACACACACACAAACATCTTGCCTTTTATATATATATATATATATATATATATATATATATATTATCAATTTTCTGCACTATTGTAAGAACTGCAACCTTGAAACTTCTGAACATCACTTCTTATGTCTTTGTCTATGAGTGTATCAAATTTGATTAAAATTGGACCACTCCTTCTATAACCCGATTTTTTCGATTATCAATTTTCAATATTTATCGGGGGTACCTCGACACAAAACCTAGCTAAGAACACTCGCAGACGCTTATAGTACAACTGTGTAATTTTTCAAGAAAATCGATCAGCTGTTTCGGAGTCTATAGGTAACACACACACACACACACACACACACACACACACACACACACACAAAGTTTCATTTATAAATAAGTTTAGATACACTTTTATACTTGCTGGATTTTGGTCTTTCCAATTCTTAGCCTGGTTCTTGGGGTTTTTTCTCTTGCTGACAAAGTACAATGGATTTGATTGATATTTCAATATTTATTTCCATTCTTCTTAAAACAATATTGCTGGAAATATTTCCTTTTTTTTTAATGACTAACTAAAAATGGTGAATAAAGTAAATAGATGAAAATTGAAAACAAACCAAAAATGATGAAAAAAATTCAAGCAGTGATAAAAGTTAAATGAAAGCTAAATGCAAACACTTAACTTCTAACTCAGAAATTACAAAAAGGAATCCTCATGACTTGAGATTTTCTTCTTCTTCTATGTCCCATGTTCCTTCAGGATGTAGGTGATCAAGTCTGTCCACATTTCTCTATCCTTTGCAGTTGTTAATACCTTTTCTGTTATCCCACTAATCCCCTGCTCTACCATCCACCTGCACAGGTCCATCAAGTATGTTACGCATTGCTTTTCCTTGCCTCACCTTTCCCCTATTCATCCCATGAACAATTGATTCATGTCCCAGAAAATTCAGCTGTCTTTTCCTGATGTTAAGTATCAGTTTTCTTTTCATGTCAATCCTCATTGTTGCTCACATGTTCCATCCACAATATCCTAAGCATCTTTCTGTAGAACCATATTTCAGTTGCTTCAAGTCTTTCCTTAATTTCTAATGAGATTGTCCAGCATTTGCTGTCATACTGAAGGACAGACATTACATAACAATCAAGTACTCTCTTCTTTGTTTCCAGCAAAATCTTCTGGTCTTCCAATACTCTATTCAGCTTCTGGAATGCATCCTTGGCCATGTCAGTACACTTTAGGATCTCAGTGTTGCACTTTTCATCCTCTGATAGCTTAAATAAAATATATTAGATTGTTTGAAAAGTTCATGCTAATTTTTAGGTGTTCATGTTCCAACATGTTAGAACACATCACATTTATCAGCAGATATAATATGCTCACTAAGTTTAGAGTTGGTGATTGTAGCCTTATTGATGAAGAACATTTAAGCAGACTCCTGCTCACTACAGATAATGACCAAATCAAGACATTGGTTGAGAATAACTCATACTACACAATGCAGGAATTGACAGTATTACTAAATTTATCAAACCCCACCATCCATGAGCAATTAATGAAGCTAGGGTATTTAAATTGTTATGATGTTTGGGTACCACATGATCTGAGTGAAAAGAATCTTTTTGGATTGCATTTCTATCTGTGATTTTGCATAAAAGCAATGAAAATATACCTTTTTTGAAGCAAATTATAATGGGTGATGTGAAATAGATCATTTACAAAAATGTTCAGCAAAAAAAGATCCTGAGATAATCCAACTTTAGCCACACCAAAAGCAGGTCTTCATTCTAAGAAAGCTATGCTTGGAAAGAAATCCTGTATTTATGAACTTCTGCCAAGTAACCAGTCAGTTGATTCTGAAAATACTTCTTGCAACTGGACAAATTAAAGGCAGCAATTTAAAAAAAAAACACCCAGAATTGACAAACAGGAAAGTTGCTTTTTTTCCTCAAGATAATTAATGCCACACCAGACATTTCTTTGGTGACTCGGCAAAAATTATGGCGGTTTGGCTGGGATGTGTTACCCCGCCTTCCATAACCACTAGACATCATTCTCTTGAGTTTTTGTTTATTCAGGTCCTTGCAAAATAATATCAATGGCAAAAATTTTAATTCTTAGGTTGACATAAAAAAACACTTTAATGAGTACCTTCGCCAAGAAACCCCAGAAATTCTGGCAAGACAAAACTTTTAAGTTGAAGATAAAATGGAAAGATGTTGTGCAGCAAAATAGTTCATATTTGCTTAAATAAATATTTAATGGCCTAATTTTGTTTTGTATTTTAATTTCTCTTAAGAACTGGCGTAAGCTTTCAAGACAACCAAATATTTATAACTTTTTAACTGATGTGTCATGAACACAATCTTTGGTGTTGAGGATGGAAAATGGTATAAATATCTTTGACTAGAGCAAAAGGTAATAACAAAACAAATAAATTTATCAAAGAGAAGTCATCATTAAATGCATTAATTTCTGCACACAATATTGAAGAGATACATTAACTGCTGAAAAACATAGTAAATTATTACCGAGTAAAAAAATCAATGAAAATATTTATAGAATTTTCAAAAGGTATTTTTTATTAAAGTTCATAACTGCTGAATATTTTAATGGGGTTTGCAGTTCATTTGTATCATTTTTCATGAATTTTTATTCTTTATTTCAATTGAAATCAAACAAGAGGAACTAGCTTCCTACATTTTACTCTATCAAAACCGTGTTGTGAGTGATGTGGTAAGAAGTATTTGATCTATTAATTAGTTTGTTTTTCAATTGCTTCCACACTTACATTGTTATTACATGCCAATACTCGTGGTCGCAATTTCAACTAGCCACCACATAATTCATATAACTAGAATTGGTTGATTTGTGATTTTGTAGTTGACAATGTTGCTTATGATCTTCTGTTAATCAATGTTTATCAAGCCAATGTATTAGACTATTGATACTTGCTTACCTATGTAACTAGAGAGCTTCCTGCCCACTCTAGATATTAGTATCATTGAGATGCCATTTTGTCATTTCTCCACATGAGACTAGAATATTGTCTGGCTTCTCCCCATTGATGTGTCTGGTTTGGTTGGACTCCTGCCAGTATAATTCTTCAGGTCCTAAGAAGAGACAAACCCCATCACCATGACAAGTTACTTAATCATGGAGTGGCTTAAAAATGGAACAATTGAGACAATTTAGTAAAATATAGTAAATAGAGAAGTCTTTTATTTTCATTTGTTAAGTAATTGATTGAGCTAAAAAATTATACTTGTATTACAAATAAAAATAACATCATAATTTGTCAATATAAATGGCAACTAAATAAAATTGGAGTAAATAACAGACATTGCCAATTGTTAAAAGATTTTTAATTTACTAGTCACACATAAAGATACATGTACAGTAAAAAATGAATTGCTATATAAATTCAGTGAAAAAAATTGAAGAAAATGCATAATTAAAAAGATGAGGCTGCATTAGTTTTGAACATGCCTTGAAAATCAGTTTTCAAAATGCTAGTTAAATAACCAGCTGAATTATTAGGACCTCTCACTGATTTTTTATGAAAAGTAATATTCTACTTTCAAAAATTAGTAAGAAATATGTCACTGAAAGTATTATCTATCGCTAACCACTACATTTGAATTCCACGTTGGAAAAATGACACATCTTTTGAGGCTAACCACAGATCGACCTATTTTTGCCATCTTCATAAGAATGAAAGTGCTGCTCAGCCAGGCCATGTGCCAGTGATCAAAACAAGTGATAATCAGATGGGGCAATGTTTAGTGAATACAGCAGTTGGGGTAGAACTTCTCATTTAAGTGTTTCCAAGTAGATTTTCACTTATATTGCAACATGTGACTTAGTGTTGTCATGTTGAAAAATCACTTTGTTGTGTCTCTGCTCATATAGCAACCGTTTTTTCTTCAATGCTCAGCTCAAATGTATCAGTTGTAATTGATAGTGATCTCATGTGATGGTTTTGATTGGCCTGAGCAGTTCATAATAAACTACACCCAGCTGATCCCATCAAATTCAGAGTAGGGACTTCCAACTATGGATATTTGGTTTTGATGCCAGTGTTGAGGCATGGCCAGGCTTACCCATGATACCCTTCACTTAGGGTTATCATAGGATATCCACTTTTCATAGCCAGTTATGATACGATGCAATAAAACCTTTCCTGTTCTGCCATGAAGCAGCTGTTCACATGTGATAAGATGCTATTCGATGTCTCTTGGCTTCAACTTGTATGGCACTCAATGTCCATTGCATTTGAATCATGCTTAATGTTTTCAAATGTTTTAAAACTGTTATGTGATCAACTCCTAATGATTCTGAAGGGTCAGTTTGGACCTGACATGAGTCTTTATGAAGTAATGCCTCCAATTCTTACTCTTCAAAATTTTTCAGTATACCAGAGTGTTACTTATCTTCAACATCAAAATCATTATTTTTGAAGTGTCTAAACCAATTGCATATTGTTTCTGACAAAGTGGATCCGCTGCAAATTTCAATAAGAATTCTGTTTGTTTCCGCTGAAGATTACTTTTGAATAGAGTAGTGCAGTAAAATTCATCACAAATACACTTTTTTTAGCACAAAATCCAACATGATTGACACTAGGAAAAACAAAGTAGTTTATACTTTGGCAAAATAACATTTTGCTAAAGTTTGCTTATAGTATTTCCTTATAGATGCATAATGATCTAAAAATACATGCATGCAGTTCTGGAAATGTCATCTGTTGGAAAACAGTGAGAACTTATTCAAAGTTCTAATATATTTTCACAAAATTCAAACATTGATATTGTAAAAAGTATTTGCTTGTTTAGAAGGACAAACATAAATATTGGAAGAAGAGAAAGCAAGTTCTGATTATAAGGATGACTTGATTAATACTTTCGTGTTTTTTAACTTCAGCTAAAGTAGAGGGTTCATCAGAAAGGCAAACTATATACAAATAGAAGAGAAACCAAGATTACATTATAAGAGTGAGTTGATAATTATTTTTGTGCTTTTTTATTGTAGCTCATATTGTTTACATGAAGAAAAATATATAGAGATAGAAAAGAAAGTAAGTTCAGATTGTAATAATGATCAATATCTTTGTGTTTTTTGACTATAGCTAAAGTAATGGGTTGTTCAAAAGTGTAAAATTATATGGACATATAAGAGAAAGCAAAATCAGATTGTAAGGACAATTAATATTATTGTACATTTTGACTGTAGCTAATGTGGTTTCTTCAGAAGGGAAACATTATGTAGTCATAGAAGGGAAGGCAAGATCAGATTGTAAGTGTGATCAAAATGTTTATGCTTTTTGACTGTAGTTAAAGAAGTGGGTTGTTCAAAAGGGCAAAACTGTATAGAGATGGATGAGAAAGAATAATCAGATTATAAGGATGATCAATATTTTTGTACTGTTTAAATGTAGCTAACATTGTGGTTTGTTCAGAAGGACAAAATTATGTAGAGATAGAAGTGAAATCAAGGTCACATGGTAATGATATCTTTATGCATTTTAAGTGTAGCTAAAATAATGAGTTATTTAGGAGGGAAAAATTGCATAGAGATAAAAAGGATAGCAAGATCAAATTGTAAGGATCTTCAATTTCTTAGTTCTTTTTCACTGTAGTTAAAATAGTGAGTTGTTTATTAGGCCAAAGTTATACAAAACTTGAAGAGAAGCAAAGTCATATTGTGAGCAAAATCAATATCTTTCTGGCTTTTAACTGTAGCTAAAGTAGTGGGTTGTTCAGAAGGGCAAAATGATATAGAGATAGAAAGGAAAACAAGATCAGATTCTATGGACGATCAATATTTTTGTGATTTTTTTTTACTGTAGCTAACATAGGGGATTGTTCAGATGGAAAACAGCATATAGAATTAGAAGGGAAAGCAAGATCAGATTGTAAGAATGATGAATATCTTTGTGCTTTAACTATATCTGAAGTAGAGGGTTGTTCAGAAGGGCTAAATTATATAGAATTAAAAGAGAAAACAAGATCAATATTTTGTGGTTTTTAACTGTAGCTAATGTTGCATTTAATTCAAAAGAGAGACATATATATAGAGAAGAGAAAGCAAGATCAGATTATAAGGATGATCAATACTTTAGGGCTTTTAAATTGTAGCTAAATCAGTTGGTTGTTTGGAAGAGCCAAATTATATGGAGAGAGAAGAGCAAGAAAGATCAGATTGTAAGGATGCTCAATATTTTTGTGCTTTTTTACTGTAGCTAAATTAGTGGGTTGTTCAGAAGGGCAAAATTATATAGAGATAGAAGGCAAAGCAAGATTAGATTGTAAGGATGATAAATATCTTTTGCTTTTTGACTGTTTCACTGGAGCTAACACTCTAGTGAGTTCAGAAGAGCAAAGCTACATAGAGTTAAAAGGGAAAGGAAGATCAGATTGTAATGAACATCAATATCATTGTACTTTTTGACTGTTTCACTGAAGCTAACATAGTAGTTAGTTCAGAAGGGCAAATTTATATCAAGATAGAAGGGAAAGCAATATCAGATTGTAAGGATGATCAATATTTTCTGCTTTTTGTCTATAGCTAACTTTGTAGTTAATTCAAAAGGGAAAAAATATAGACAGAAGAAAACACAAGATCAGATTGTAAAGATGATCAATACCGTTATGCTTTTTAAAAGTAGTGGGTTGTTCAGAAGGACAAAATTATATAAAGATAGAAAGGAAGACAAGATCAGATTGTGAAGATGAACAATACCGTTATGCTTTTTAAAAGTAGTGGGTTGTTCAGAAGGACAAAATTATATAAAGATAGAAAGGAAGACAAGATCAGATTGTGAAGATGAACAATATCTCTGTGTTTTTAAATTGTTGCTAAAGTAGTTGTTTGTTTGGAAAGGCAAAATTATATGGAGATTGAAGAAAAAGAAAGATCAGATTGTAATGATGATCATTACCCTTTGGCTTCTTGGCTGTAGTCAAATTAGTTGTTAGTTTTTGAAGGATAAATTGAGATAGAAAGGGCAAATTGAGATAGAAAAGAAAGCAATATCAGATTGTGAGGATGATCAATATCTTTGTGCTTTTTGATCTTATTTGATGAACCATAGAGAAAAATATCATGCATGTAAATGTGAAGACAAAATTGAATAATTACGACTCTAATTTTGCAAGGAAATTTGTCACAGGGTTTGTTAGAATGTTTGTTTTTGTTGAAGAATAATGAAGGCTGAATAGTGAAAGACTGTAGAAGAAATACTTAAGAATACAAGAGAATTATTATAAAGAAGAAGAAGAATGAGGTAAGCTCATTGACTGGAGGATGAGGTGCTGATCCTGAAGTAGGAATTGTCCAGCCCTCATTTAATGAGAAATAATAGAAGGAGAATGCTTTGGTAGATGCAAAGCTCTCACCTTGGATGGAAGAATTAAGGGGTGACAATGATAGGAAAGAGAAGATTGTGACGGAGCCTTACTAGGAAGACGGATGACAGAATGATAAATTTTTTTATAACAAGTTACAAAAGTAGTATCATATTTGTTTCACTTTTACAATTGTATAAATGTTTGGAAGAACAAGGATTAGGAGAGATAAGAAAATGCTGAGCTACAAAGGACGAGAAGCTGTAGAGAAACATGATGGCCCATGTTCTAAAATGAAACATCGCATAAAAGAAAAAATGCAATATGTGATGGCAGTGAAAGATTAAACGATGTCAGTTGAACAATATTTATAGTACTGCCTAAAATAACTGGTGCAAATGAATGTGAAGTCCATTGTATAATCAACCTGATTAGCTACATCACTAATAATTAGAATTCTAATGAATAACAATGTAAATATAGCAAAAAGAATGCATGAGTATAAAAGGATTTTTTTTTAATTGTTTCACCCCAAGCAAGGGGGTAATGCTACTGATGCACAGGGGGCTACATAAGAGAAAAAGATTATATTGGAGGAGAGTAAACAGAAAGACAAACCAGTTACAGGGGGTGTCAAAGAAGGGAGCAAAAGAAGGATGGGAATACAGGTGTGATGACAGTTGCAAAGGTAGAGATAAAGGAAAAGACATACAGGGTGATGTAGAAAGAACTGGAGTCAAGTGGCTAAGAGATGGGTATTGACATTGCATTTAAATTCCTGGAGGTTGTAGCCAACAGGAAAGACAGAATATGGAAGAGAGTTCCATAGGCGGGAAGTGTGAGAAAAGAAGCTGATGGAGTAGAATTGTCGGCTGCATTTAGTTGATCTAACTGTGAATGGGTGGGATCCAGTTGCCAGTCTGGTTGCATGAGTAAACTCATGTGGCTGAGGCACCAGTGACTTAAGTTCGTTAGAGCAGAAGCCATGAAAATATTTGTAGAATAGACAGAGGGAAGCCACATCCCACCGGTGAGAAAGTGGCTGGAGTCGAGCCACCAAGTCGGTACCTATCATATTACAGATTCTCCTTTGGAGCCTGTCAAGAATACTGAGATAAACAGCGGGGGTGCCTGACCATATATGACAGCCGTATTCCATGCATGGACGGATGGTTGATATGTATATGTGCAAGATGGATTCAGGTGGAAAAAACATCCTGGCCCGACACAGTGATCTAACTTTCCTAGCAGTAAGTTTAGCTATTGACTCAATGTAATGGTTCCACTTGAGATCAGAAGATAGGGTAAGGCTGAGGTGGCGCAGTGTATTGCTCTCAGAGAGACTTGCTTGGTCCATGCTTATGACAGGCGGGAGGAGTTTTTGAAATATTAGGAAAGCTTGATTTTTATGGAGATGATATTTAAATAATCTGTAACCTGGATTTGGAAGGAAGAAACATTTTGTCTAGTGGTGGATAAGTGAGGACACCAAAATAGAAAGAGGAATATAAGAAAGATTTGTTTTTGCACAGTGAAATGACTCTTAGACAACCTTTACAGAATATACAATTCTGATTTAACCGTGTTAATGACAGATTGAGAAGAAAACTAAAGCAACTATTAACAACTATTAAATAAAGCAGTCAATGAAAACAAGAGGGAAGGACGGCTATTAACTGTAATAAGACACAGGGACTGTTTGCTGAAAAGAGAAAACCCAAGTTGTTTTACATCATAAATGTAAAAATCAATTAGGTGTGAAAATTTAACCATAATGCTATATAATGCTATATAATGTCTAATCTTCTATACGGCAGTGAATACTGGACAAGAAATCATTTAAAGCAACAAATACTATGTTCTGCTGATGAATTTCTAGGGCACATAGTGAGGTAAGAAAGCTTGGAAAATTTGATCCTCATATGAAAGATTGAAATTAAGAGAGACAGAGGAAAGCAACCTACCAGGTAAAATTCAGTGAATGGATGGTGGCACAGGGTTTGAGAGAGATGGCAGAAAGACAAAAGAGCTACAAAGAACAGGAAATTCTGTAGAGCAATGATTTCCAACACCCTAAAAAGACATGGCAGGCAGAAGAAGAACCTATTCGACAAATTTCAGTAAATGAATAGCAGAGTATGTATAAACAAGAGGGGTAATAAAGAACAAAGAATTATTTATAGCTATAAAAGAGAAGGAACCTACAATTTGGAACATAGCAAAATGTGAAGTGGACAACAGAAATTCTTGTTTGAGAAAAAATTCCTTTAATATTATTAATATATTTTTTTTAATAATCATTTCACCCCAGTTAAGGCAGTACTGCTACTGGTGTGCAGGGGGTTACATAAGAGATGAGTGATTGAAAGAGGAACAAGTTACAGGGGATGTCAAAGAATGGGTAAGAGAAGGATGAGAACACTGGTGTGAAGAGAGCTACATGAGAGTAGAGTGGAAAGAGAGAAGAGCATGATACAAGAGTTGTCAGGGAAAGGATGCAAGTCAAGGAGATAAGAGATGGCAATTAGCATTGTAATTAAATTCTTGGAGATTGTAGCTGTTAGGGAAGCAAGTATACAGAAGGGAATTCCACAGATGAGAAGTGAGAGAAAAGAAGCTTTTATAGTAGAAGATGCAGTTACATTTAATCATTTAAAATTTAAGTAGTAATTCAGACAATTAAATTTATCTAATTAGTGTGGTTAACTTTGTTAATCTTTCAATATTTATTCATAGCATCCTTAGTAAATAAGAGGCTAATAAGAAAGTTAATAATAAATTGATCAACTCATTTTAATGAAATAACCAAAACAATCATCAAAAATGCATAGAGAGAAATCTATTAATTAAAAGCTAAACTTAATCCATTTCAAAAAGAAATAAAACAACAGTTCAGAAAATTCCCAGTAGAACTGAATAAAATAGAAGCATATGTTTGAATTTACATTTATATAATTTTGAATGTGCGGGGTTTGTGTGAAATGATATGTTGCTTAGTTTTTGAAGGTGGGCAAGTAAGCAAGTAAATATGTATGCGTATGAGCAAGATTCATACGCATTTGTCCCACATCATATGACAACTTATTTGAACTTCCAAAGATGCCTTTTGAGAATACAGAAAATCTATTTGAATTTTATTTACCTGTTTGTATTGCTCTTGTGTCTTCATTTATATTTGTCGGTGACGTGACAACCTCAACATCAAGAGACTTGCTTGCTGACATAATAATACACATAAATTATTTATAAATTGAAGTTTTATTTGTTTTTCCCCATGCACAAAGTCAATCAATATTGTCGTTAAAAACAGCAGAATGTCAGCCATGTTTATCCCATTCAAAACATTGCTAACCTCTTTTTATATTTACACTAAAATATGTTTGGCCTTTGTTGATGCAATAATAAAATGTTTTATCTCATAATAAAAGAAAATATTTTTAAAATGTTCCAGCTTCAGTAAAGAATTCCATTTTAAAAGGGTGTCATGACGTATAAACATGAAAAGAAACACAAAGTTTATGATTATTAGATAGATTTAAAAATGAAAATGACATTCCTGCAAACTTATTATATATGTGGATACGGCCCACAGGTTGAATACTAGACTGGAGTAACACCTCCTCTTATACCTCTTCTCCTCTTTTATCCTGTGACTTCTTGTGTGATTTGCCAGAAAACAATCAATTCTTCTTTATGTGCAATATCCTTTCATGACATAGGCAACCATGGCTTTCCACAGTTTCTTCTCTTTTGTAGACCTTAATAAATGTTGTCTTTTTGCTATCTCTCCCAAACCTTACTCCCCTATCCACTCAAGCAAGCTAACCAAGTAAGTTATACATTCTTTTCCTCTGTCCTTGCTTTCAATCTGTCCTGTGAGTATCAAATTTTCCAAGCCCTCTTTCTTCATTATGTGCCTTAAAATGTACAAATATTTGTTCTTGATGATAAGTATATGTCCTTTGTGTTTCCATTTTCTCTAGAACTTCATTGTTGCTCACATGTTCTGTCCACAGTATTCTCAGCATCCTTCTGTAGAACCATATTTCTGTTACCTCTTCTTCATAGAGTATTCACTGCCATGTAGGAGGATTGATATTCAGTTGTGCCTCATGTATAGGCACTGAAGAACTGCATCATCCTCTACTTTTACTTGATATTATTGATAACATTTGCTATAATGAATTTTTTTCTATATACTTGTACATTATATGATCTTTAAGTTTAATATCAGTAGCCAACCCTCATTGAAAACTTGGAAAAATTCTTATAAAGAATTGTGTACTTCACAGTTCCAATAATGCTGTGTTTTACTGTTGTACACGTATACACATGTTTGAAGAAAGAAAAGCACTGCCACTCACGAAGTGCCAACCTTGTTGGCCGAGTGTAATTTATTTTTAACTCAGTATGTGTTAAAAACCATGTACCATATTCTTGAATGAGATAAACTGTAGATGACTATCCTACTTCCAGCTATTCTATTTAATTCATTGTTTTTTATTGATTGTTTTTTTATATAGAAAATATTAATAATTTAACCATTACCTCCTTGAATCTCCAAGAAAGATGATGTGCATTGTGGTGCAGTGGATATTAGCTTGGAACTAGAAATTAGGGAGCCAATTTCAATTTCCAGTTGAATTTCTTGCATTTACTTATGCACAAATACCATTGGGAAAGGTATTAAACCATCTCTTCTCTCCAGTTATGACTTAAATAACAGGACAGATTTGGTTCTATAGCCTTGGCTGGCAACCAGTCTACTGCAGAAAGTAATGGAAATCTACCGCAGGATAATCTTCTGCCCAGTCAGTCATGTCTGTTTTGAGACATGATCACCCAAAAGTGTATCATGTATGGCATTTTAACTAACTGACTGAATCTACATGAGAAAATTGAAAAAGTGAAATATGTATTGGTTTACTCTCTGTGTTTGCTGTTTGGAGGTAATGTAATGTGGATAAAAGACAGTTTATAAATATTAACATAATGAAAGGAGTAACTGAAAAATATGAGAAGTCAAAGAAGCATAGTGAAAATGGTGTTTTAGGAAAAACATAAGGAGAAACTTAATGAGGCATACAGACTTTCAGTCAATGAGCATAAAAGGGAGATTAAAAATAATAGACAGTATTTTATTTTGTAAAAACTTTGAACCTTCCTCATATGGGCATGGTAAAAAAGATGATTCAGTAAATCAAGGTGTATTTAGAGGATATTTTGGATGTGCATGGGTGGTACAGTGAATATTGGCTTGGAATGAGAAATCAAAGAACCAAGTTTGAATCCCAGTTGAATTCCTTGCATTTACTTACACACAAGTACTCTTGGAAAAGGTCTTAATCCATTTCTTCCCTATGGATCAAATAACAGAACAGATTGATTTCTGTAGCCTTGGTTGGCAACCAGTCTACTGCAGAAAGTAATGGTAACCTACTGTGAAAAAATCTTTTACCCAGTCAGTCATGTGTCTTTTGAGACATGATCGCCCAAGTGTGTATCACGTATGGCATTTAACTGAATTAGAGGATTAATAAATTTTGCATCTAAATTAGATCCTGATTTGAGGAATTACTTAGAAACCAATACAGTTTTTAAAGGTGATTTTAGGACCATTCAGAATGAGATACTTGACTTCCTGCTGCAAATATACCATGAGAAGATAAGGACAGACATTAGGGATGCTTTGTTTGTAGCCTGCATGGCTGATGACACAACAGATGTTTTGGAACACACTCAAACGGTCATTCTTCTGTGGTCAGTCAGTCAGTTAAGTGCCATGCGCGATACACGCTTGGGCGATCATGTCTCGAAAGAGACATGACTGACTGGGCAGAAGATTACCCCGCAGTAGGTTGCCATTGCTTTCTGCGGTAGACTGGTTGCCGACCAAGGCTATAGAACCCAATCTGTCCTATTATTTAACCCATAACTGGAGGGAAGAGACGGATTAATACCTTTCCCAAGGGTATTTGCGCGTAAGTGAATGCAATGAATTCAACTGGAATTCGAACTCGGTTCTCCGATTTCTCGTTCCGAGCCGATATCCACTGCTCCACAACGCACATCCTCTTCTGTGGTACATGTTGAATAAAGAAACCAGGACTCTTTATTACAGAAAATCAAATGTTAAATGGCATATTACAATATTTTCCAGAACTATTAAACATAAACTTTCAAGGAAATGGATAAAATCTGATAATTCAGACATTTAATGATGTAAATGTCCTGAAAGGAAAAAAATGGAGGAGTTCAAGCAAAAATAAAAGCAGTTTATAATAATGCACATTTCATTTATTGTTATGCACATCGATTTAATAATGTGAAATGCAGCAACTATTACACAAAAGGCAAGAATATTTTTATGTAATATTTTGGCTCTACCAACATTCTTCTCAAGATCATCACACTGTGTATCCATTCTCATAAAGCATATGGACATCGGCATTTGATGTCCATTCTCTACAAGGTGGAACTTTAGCATACAGGCCATGAGCACGATTCATGAAAATTTTCAACCTTTAAAAAGCTGCCTGTTGAAATTCAGTCAGCATCAAAATACAAATCAAACAACTGTAGAAGGAACAGGAATTTTACAATACCTGAATGATGTTAATGTCATGTTTTAGTTAGAGTTTTTCATCAAATTATACCTCATGTTGAAGTAATTTATAACCAAATGCAATCTTGAGAAATCAGTGTGTTTAAAGTCAATGAAAATATAACATATTTCAAAACTGCCATTTCAGAAATAAGAAATCCAAAGTACTGTAAGAATCCTTCAAAAACACTCATAGTAGACGCAAAGGCAGTGTGTGACTACTTATGTGTTGACATAATGGACAGATATTCTTTCACTAAATACTTAGGAGTTGCTAAATTGTTCAACAAAAAAAGCTTCTCTAGTTTTAAGAATGAACTGCCTACAGAAAAGATCATACTGACCACTGAAGCTTATCCCATGATTTACAAAGAAAAGCTTGAAACTGAACTAAAAAATATTCTATTGTAGATCTGATATGCTTGAACATTTCAAATTAATTAAGCTGCTGAAATTTATCTTGGAAATAATCTAGATAACATTCTTAGTGAAATTATGAAACTGATAATAAACTCTCTTGACAGTTCCCATGACTACATCAGAGACAGAATGCTGCTTTTCAACACTGAAAAGGAAAAAAAAACTTTTCTAAGGAGCACTATGAATACTGAAAGATTATTTATGTGCACTTAGAAACGGAGAAAAATGTTATCAACAGTAACAGTCATCTAGGGATCAAGGAGAAAACTAATTATCTTTTTGCTCAAAGTAAAACAAGAGTGGATTTCAGTTTTAAATGATAGGATCAAGCTTGAACTACAATTTACAAATAAAAAATACAAACTGCCACGACTGATATTTCACAAAAGATTTCTGTTTCTAACAATATTTTCTTGTTTCTTAATTTCTTTTTCTTAAGATTTTGGAAGTCATTTTTTTTTGCTATCCCAATGTGCTGTTGCTAATCACTATGGAATCTGACTCACATTGATCAGTAACAGCCACATCATCAACCATTGTAAAAAGATATTCATTCCTATTGATCAGAACATTTCAAGATGGCCATATTTACTAGATATGATGATTTGTTTTACAATTTCACAGTAAAAAGATTAGCTGATATTGAATATCATGCAGGATACAGAAAGAAACAAGCTGAGAACTTTGAAAGCTGTAAAGGTGTGGCTCTTTTTGGCTTGGCATTATTTGTGAAGTAACAGTCAAACAATTTTCATGCCTCAACATAATATCTTTGTCAAAATGCCAGAAAATTAAATTAATATTTTTTGGAATTAAATATTAATTTAATCAGCACTTTGACTAAACTAATGAAAAAAAAATAACTAAGTAAACATTTGCTTGTGATTCAGAATGAATTAGTTCTTTATTTTCTGATAAAAACTTTTTATTTGTTTTTGTAAATATATCTTTTTCTTTTTTATGTGCCATATCATATGAGAACATTGGCAATCATGGCTCCCACAACTTCCTGTCATTTGTAGCTTTAAGAACTTTTTGTTTCTTTACTATTTTTTGTAGCCCCTATTCTGCCATCCATTTACACAAACTTGGTACGTAGGTTACTTGCTGTCTTTCTCTGTCCATTATGATTCAATACATACTGTTAGTGTCAAATTCTCCAAGCTTTCTTTTCTTATTACATGTCCCGGAAATTTTAAATCTTTTACTGATTCTATGTAAAAGTATCTTTTTTCTGTCCATTTTCCTTAAAACCTCTACATTGCTCACATGCTCCATCCATGGCATTCTCAACAGTCTTCTAAAACCATATGTCTCAGGTCTCCTTTTAATCTGTGAGGAAATTGTCCAGAATTCACAGAGAGTAAGACTGATGTTACATAACAGTTCAGTTCATTTACATGTAAAAGATAATATGCATATATGCACAAGCCAAGAAAGATGCACACATATAGAAAAAGAGTTGCATTTATAAATACATATTCACCTATATATGCATACACATATGCATAAATATTCATTCAAAAACTTACACAGAATCCGATATACAATGCTATGCATATCCAGTCATATAAACACATCAAATGACATCTTAGTTTTAAATGAATGTGCATTAAACAAAATTGACATCATCCGTAGAACATATTGTGAATGTACATAAAGATAAACATTTTAAATTAAAATAAATAGTATTGTAAAAACACATAATCCTGGTTCATTTTTATTTTTCAAAATTGCAGTAAAAACTTTCTTCTTTATATGAATTATCAAAAACTAAAACCAACTGATTCTATCCTAATTATCAAATACAGTTTTCCTTCTACTAAAGAATTTCTTCAAATATTATGCATCCATAAATTTTGTTGATCGATTTACCAATGTAAATGTCCTCATTTATTAATGAAAATGTCTCTCTTTACTAATGTCCCTTAGCAATGTAAATGTCCATCTTTACTAATGGTCCTTAATAATGTAACTATATATATTTACTTATGTCACCTTAGTGATGAAAATGTCACTCTTTATTGATATCCCGTTAAAAATATCAATGTTCCTCTATACAAGTGTCTCTTTAGTAATGTAAATCTCCCTCTATATTAATGTCCCTATTTACTAATGTAAATGTCACTTTTTACTAATGTTCTCTTAATAATATAAATGTCCCCATTTATTAATATCT
The DNA here is from genome assembly GCA_037127315.1 of Ascarosepion bandense. Classification (NCBI taxonomy): domain Eukaryota; kingdom Metazoa; phylum Mollusca; class Cephalopoda; order Sepiida; family Sepiidae; genus Ascarosepion; species Ascarosepion bandense. The sequence continues at coordinate 2,501,902 of JBBBDQ010001779.1, read as the reverse complement.
CATTAATAATGTGAATGTCTCTACTTACTAATGCCTCAGCTCATGGCCATATCATGTTGAAACACTGATTTTTGTATGATCCCAGAAGTTAAGCAATAATGAGCTTGGTCAGTACCTAGGTGAATGACCACTTAGGAATACCAAGTGTTGTAAGCTCGAATGAATGGGTAGTGTAATGGATAAGAGCTCAGAATTGGAGATCATAAAGCTAAATTTTAATTCCAGTTGTGTTTGTTACATTCACTTTCATAGAAATACCTTTCTATCCCTATCTATAGGCTAATTAGTAGGACTTGTATTGCAAAATAATTATTACTTTACCAAAATTCTTACAATCTTATATTGATTTCTGGCTTTAAGTAATCTTCAAAACTATAATAAATTGTGAAAACAAATCAATCAGTCAATTTACTAATGTCCCTCTTTAGTATTTTTCTTGTCATAGAAACAATAAACGTAATGAAGCAAAATTATAACATAAAACTAAAATAACGAAAAGATGAAATTCATAAAACCTTTTCTCTAATGCAATTGATAGCGTTTACATTTTTGATCATGATGAGCAATGCTCATAAGTACTCAAACAAAATTATAAACTTTCGTTTACGTGCTATATCTCTTTAGGATGATAGCTCTCTACAAATTCCTATCCTTTGTAGCTCTAAGTAAAGTTTGTCTTGTATGAATATAAAATTTTAGCTGAAAACTATGTCTGATGCCTTAATATGTCAATACATTTTATCCTACATTTTACAATAATTTTGCATTTATTTTGATGCCATCATCAACTTTGAAAGAATCTATAAATTCACTGTTTTCATTAAAATCTTGAAATCTTACTTCACTTCCTTCCTATTGTCTTCAAAGTCATATTGGTTAACTATTTCCGCTAATGATTCCTACTTTTAGTTCATCTATCCAGGTCTATCCACTGTAGCTCCACATATTTGACTAAAAATGAGAGTTGAAAAATCAGCTTTCATTGTACAATAAATACATTTTTTCCGATGTTTACTTAAAAGTGGCAATTTAGTTGTTTTTATATCTTTAGCCAATGTTCTTAATATTCTGTGTCTTTTCTCTCTGTTTACATTCACAATGTCATCTTCCAATATTTTTTTGCTTATTATTTTCTTAGGTTTCTCAAATTAACCTTTATGATATTTCTAAAATAAATTTTTTGTTACTGTTCTTATCTTGCTAATGCTTTTAGTTTATATTTTGATTCTTTTATGATATCTGTTGAACTTTTGTACAATTTCCAACATTCTGTATTTGTCTATACTTCTGAGATGAGGTAGTATTTACACTATTTACACTATTCAGGCTGTTGTCCTTATCTTTATTGCCATGTTTATGACATTTTGGCCGTTGTATGCTCTGGCATTTTTCAGGTGCTAGAAATTGAGGTGCTAGGCCATGAGTCCTCAAGAAGACATGGCCCAGTGGATATAGGCATTAGTTAGTTTCAGTGACCTAAAGATTTGTGAGTTCAATACTAGGCTACAGCAGTGGTGAACAAGTAAAAGTTCAGTTGAAGAAAGATCACTACATGGCATCTGCAAGCAGCATCATATCTGGAATGAGAATGATATATCCTAGTGATTGAAATAAAGGCTTTGGTTCAAAATTCTTTGTACCTGAAGAAGGTTGGAGTGTACAATGGCTGAAATGTCACAAACATGGCAATAAAGATGAGAACAACAGTCTAAACAGTGAAAATAAAATTCCAACATTTGTTTTCATTCAATAACTCTACAATATCTAGCTTCTTTTTTCAAGTCATATCTTTCTTACGGCTAATGGCAGACTTTATATATCTTATAATTAAAAAATAAATATTAGTGACTATTATTATATTATTATCTGCAACAGTTTGAACAACCCCTCAGTTGCACAGTA